>FIZT01000468.1:0-12117 GCA_900065295.1 Paracoccus marginatus
TCCTTCTATCTCTTTTCTGTCCCGAGGTATGAGAAGTGGACAAGACTTTTGAGTCCTACTGTATTATTATTAATTATTATAAACATTCTTTCGAATGTATTGTTTTCAACTTCTGTGAAGTATTTTCAATTAAATAAAATTTATTTACATAACGAATCAATATTACTTCAAAACTTAAATAATTGACTTGTTCCAGTCATTTCACAGATGAGCAATGCTTATAAGCGGTTTCCAATAGTTCTGTCATTATTGGATAAATTTCGTGGAACGATGTTTTATTCTGTTGCTTGACAAATATTTGATAACGTTGTAAAGCGCCACTAATCAGTTCTAACCGTTTTCGTTCAGTTTTATGGTTATCTAACCACTGTGAAAGTCTCGCTATGGACCAACTGCAACTCTGGAGAAAAAAAAAACGAGGTAGATGCGGCGAGTTTTTAGATATATAATTCGAAAAATATTTTCAAGTTACTTCGTGAGGCGAAGGTATTTCCGGAGGAGCAAACGAAAATAAGAACATCAATGCTAAGCTGTAAGAGATTGTTTTTCCGAGCAGGGGGCTTTCTGATATTTGTTTCGGATCTGTAGCAGTAATTAAAGATCGAAAAGATCGTAAAACTTTATAATTTTCTCCAATGCTTTTTATTTCCGGACAAAGTGGCGATAGTACACTTTCAATCTGAAACGTATAAAATTCACAAATATTATTTTCGAGATCGCGACAGCACTACAACAGGTCGTGATGAGTAAATACCTTTTGAAAATCTTCGACAATTTTTTGCCGTCCACCAGTTTCTAGAGGACGAACCAAGCACACGTGTCTCAAAAATAATTCAACACAACGAGACGCAATATCAATGCAGCTATATTTAATACAAAAAAAAACAGCTTCAAAATAATGCCAAAGAAATAATACTTACATTTAGTTCAATTCAAGACTATTTACCATTTTTCTATAATCTGACGATGATGAAAAGGTTTTAAATAGTTCGTATGAGCTCTGGAAATGAAACCTTGAAGTTCTTTTAGATATAGCGAAGGTGGAAGTGAATCGGAATTTTCCTCTCTGAAATTTAAAATGAAAAATGAATTAACATGAATTCAGCATTAATTTTTCTTTAAAATACCTACACATTGAAGTTTTCTTGATGCATTGTCAATATGATAGATTCAATAGCTTCGCAGATGGAGTTTTTCAAGGGGTCAACGATACTAATAATTAATTCATCGACGCGATTAAATTCTTTGTTAAGCTCATTTTTACTCGATTCCGGTACATTTGATAACATATTTGAGACAATTCTTTGCAATTGTTGCTTCACATAGTATAACGTGTTTGCAATATTTATATTCAATTGTTGCGCCGTGTTTGGTAAATCTGATTTGACAAAACATACAGGTAAAATAATAATAATTTTTTAAAAGCACGTATTTGCCGCGTGATTTTTACCTATCACTTGAGATGCATTGCTTTCTATCAAAATCAATTGTTCACTCTTCAAAACAAATAGCTGAACAGCTTTACCCACATTTCGAATGACAGTTTTACAAAGTGTTTCTTCAACCAAAGAAACACTGAATTCGCTGAATGGAAATATTAATAAGCGTTACTTCATAATTTACGAATTGCATAAAAAGCAGAGGAAAATTAAGTACATACTTTGATACGAGACGAGTAAAAGAATCTAATTCTTCCGAAGTCGGTAAACCATCGTCAGAGAACATCTCGTGAACTGCATCCAGCAATCTTGACACTGAACGAGATAAATAAGCGTTTTCGAACCGCTCAGCAAAATGTTTACTGCAGAACCGTACGCTTAGTTGGTGAAATTAATTTTTACTTACTGTAATCGTATTTTAAAAATGCTTACTTGTAAGTAAATAGCTTCGAAATATCGCCAGAAAGTAAAGGCATTTTACTTGTGATTTTTTGTAATTTTCTATTCAAATCTGTATGCAGCCTTAATAACTTGGGATATTCAAATTCAAGAGCTTGCTTTATAAAAGAAGAATCTAAAAAAATAGAAAGAAATCAGTAATTGAAATTTTTCAGGAACGTGTTGTTGAAATTATATTTGAAATTAATTACCATCAGCGACAGCTATCAAATTTTTGGATAAGATTTCTGAAACATCTGTCCAGAATTTCGCACTAATTTCGTAATTGTCTGCGTGAAAATCATCATTTTCTGAGTTTAAGATTGACTGGCAATGTTTAACAATCACATATTGAAGAGTGTAAATCTGAAAAGTTATGCTTCTTAAATTTCATGCAAAAAATTTTGCGAAAAATTCAAACGTGTCAATATTATACTTGAGTGCATTTAGGATATATACTAGACTCCAGTAAATTAGCCCAATTTGACCACAGTTTAGATCGGAATGCTGCAACGTTTACACCAGGGAATGTACTACCGGTAACTCTCCCAGGACCTGAACCTATCAACAGTAATGCATTAAAAAAATGTAATTATTTTTTAATTTGTTTCCCTTATTTTTCTCACTTTTAATTTTAGGAAGTTTTTCTTGTTCTGTCGACTGATTCATTAATGAATTTATATCCAGGGCTGTTTTTGTACTTTTCTCCACAGATGAAATAGCATTATCTACGACATTTTTCACTTCTTTATGCAATAAATTCAAGTTCAAAAATACTTGAATGCAAATAGCAACCTGGTGGACATGAGCTAAACTTTAGGAAAAAAATTAACAAAGTGAATAGTTGTTGTACCTAATCCTAATACTTTACCTGGTTTTCATTCTGCTGATTTAGAGCATCCATTAAGGTATTTCGGGTCGTATTAAGAATATGTTTTCTTTGCTTTTCGATAAGTTTTATATCATTTTCAAGAATATCGATGCCAGATAAATCTATATCTTCACAAAACTCATCTATAGAAGCACAATACGAAGAGTTATCAGACATATTCAATTGGCACCACGTACAGGTTAATGAAACTAGTATGTAAATGTACGTAGGTATGTAGTTTCTTACCAACTTCCTTAATTAATGCGGAAGCTTTCAAGTTATCGTGTTTATCTACAACTTTGGCCAACTGCTGTACTTGTATTACACACCGTAGTATGTTAGATGTGTCGTGTAAACGTGTCAAAATATTGCACTGTCTTTCAATATCGTCGTAAGGTTCGACGATTTTATTTCGAACACTTTTCACAGATGATAGAAGATCCTGTACGAGAAAACTGTGTTTTAAAAAAATGAAAATTTACAAACAATGATCAAACGGATATTTTCTTACTCGAATTTTTGTTTTCAAATTGATCAACGAGTCTTCTAAGCTTTCTACCCATTTTCCATGCGTTATCAAGTCATGATAATTATTATGGATCTGTGACTGGAGTTCTTTATCCAGCAAATTAATACCTGGAATTATCGTGTTAAAGTTATCAAATTGCAGCGGAAAAATGCCGAATAATTGAAGTACCTCTAGTTAACGTTGACAGCTGTTCGGAAGCGGTAAGAGTGAATGATAGTACAGATGTGTTATCCAACTCTTCTTGGGAATTTAAAAATTGCGATAAATATTCTGAAAAAATTGGGTTTGAAATCAAAAGAGCTTTACTAACCAGAATACGTGATCGTGGAAAATATCACTTACTATCATTTTGTATAACTTTCCAGACATCCTTGTCGTCGGTTTCTGCACTTAACACCATTTTGGGGTTGTTTTCAAAAAGAGCCAACTTTGAGAACGAATAATACTTGTGAAATTCAAATTTGAAATTACATAATTACGAATTTCTTTGCTTACGATTACAACTTACAAGTTAACGAATAACGATTCGTCTTGCTAGCTACTTGGCTGGGCATATTCTTTATCTAACTACGGCTTGGTGCTCTTTCAAGTTTCAATCAACTGATAGTAACTTCCCCTTCTCCGGCACCGGGTATTCTCGTGCTATAAGAGTTGCCTATATGCATGAACAAACTGAGGCGAGAAGGAGTCGAGTTCAAATGATTTTTTCATTTTTTTCATCGCTATCGCTATTCATATCATGTACATAGGCACTGATGTACGTATTTCCATGTTTATTTTTTCTTGAAATGAGAATTTACTTCTGAAAAAGTTGAGCAGATAAAAATGATATCAAGGAATAAAACAAATTGCAGTATGAAAAATTATATTTAAATTTTTAAAAAGCATTGCAAATATATATGTATATTATAATTGTAACAAAACAAATACAATGATTTGATGCATGTTCATGAAAATAAATTTTAAAAAACAAAACGTAGAGAAAAGGAAAGCTTAACCCATGGAGCCTTCTCTCCAGTCACTGAAATATTTTTTAAACGCAGTCGCTTCTCCTCCTTCAACAACTCGAGTTACCTGGGAAGCATAAAACAATTATTTCATCTGGTAGGTAGAGGTACTAATTACATGCACCTACAGTTGGTTTATAATTTCAAAAATTTCTACCTGAGTCCAAGCAGGATACTTATTCTGTTTCAAGAAGTTCTCAGCATTTTTCATGGCTCCAGCTTTTTCATTGGCTGTTCCTTTTTTACCAATCCAAACGTAAATTCCGGAAGTTTTCGTATCAAGAATGAAACAGTCCTACAAATAAAAGTTCAAGTGTTTCATGAAAGCTCTTTTTCTCGATTTTAATGAAGATAACAAAAAATAAAATATGCAAGTAAGTACATAAATAGACGGAAAAAAACTTACGTCAGTTTTCAACAAAGATTGGCTCAATGGTTTTTGGCTAACTAATTCAGTCTTTAGAGAACCGCTTGCGTCACTAACTTTGTATAATGCTACGTCAGCCTAAAAGTAATGATCATTTATGCGTGTTGCTATGTAAGTACTCAGTAAAGTTTCCAAAAAATTACGTCCAAAATTTGATGGCCGGCGTAATGTTATTCAAATATACTGGTAAACTTACGTCTACTTTCTTTTCGAATGCTTCGTCATCATCGGCACTCGGAGGTTCGGCAACATCCTTTGGTGAGCCAGATCCCAATTCTTTGAAGAATTTTTCTACATCTTCATCGGCACTTTCACCGACCTCTACCAGAGAAAATATGATAGGTCATACCCACTAAATTTTTACTTAAATATAAGCTTACGCTGTAAACTTTTACACAGAAAATTCAGTTTTCAGAATGGTATAAAACATAACTATGAATTTATAATTTCGAGCTGCGTCGACTTACGAACATAGCTGGTGGTTTAGTTTATACTATGATCATTCATACGTGTGGTTTTTTAGGTTACCAAAACGAGTGCCAAACATTTTTATGCTCCGATTGTAGGAGTTGTAAGACGTAGTTCATTTATAATTGTTAGAACCGTTACCTGTTTCTGACCATTATTCGAAAAAATTCGAGGAAAAACGATCATAAAGTGAAGTCAAGACGGTTATTTTACGCTCGCAGCGATAATTGTAAAAATGTAAGATTAGCAATGCAATACCGTACGCATGTTGGGTACCTACTCACTTACCTATTTTTGTCACATGTGCTCTTCCCTTATGATCTTCGTCACGGATTTCATTAGCAGCCGTGGCAGCTGTTAATCGTTCTGTACGCTTGGATTTTTCTCCGCAGTAAATGTATATTTCTTTTCCGGAATCCAAAATGTAGCAGTCGCCTTTGTTCATAGATTTTACACTAACAGGAACCTATTGAGAAGAAAATTAAACACACTCAACCTATTTCATCTCATTAGGAATTTAAATTTTTATCATGAGTCACTTACCAAAGTGATGCGAATATTTTTCTTTCCTTTTACTTGATATAATTTTTTATCACCATCGGGATTGATTTCAGTATGTTGGAAACCAGACGCAACACCTCCGGGTAAATAACGAAGCCCTGAAAAATTCAAAATCAAGGTAATACATAATAGGCAACAAAGTTACAAGTAAAAACCAGATCAAACATCAACGATCGTGATATTTTTTCAACTTTAATTTTCACAGAATTTTCTAATTTTAGATTTAACGTGCCGAGATCGACGCTGATAATTCATTAAATTTTTGATTTTGTCACGTATTACGTGTACCTATAGGTAGAATATAAAATTTTGTACCCATTAAAATTTAAAACGACTCCAACGACTACATTTCTTTAGAAAATCAGCACCGATTACTTTAACAATGTGAAACATGAAAAATTACCTCCTTTGAAGTAGGACACGAAAAGATCAGATTCGTGTCCTTGGACTTCTCTATATTGCACGGGTACGCCTCCAAGACCATCATCTAATTGTACAGCGAAAATAGCCGCCGAACCCGCTTCATCCTAAATTTTATTACGAGTTATCGATTTTTTTTTTCTCACTCATCACTACCATCAGTTGAATTTGTTTTGCATAATATTACCTGCGACGTTTCATTTCCCAACCAGTAATGAATATCCCAACTGAATGATCCTTTTTGTTCTTTAGTCTATAAAAAATAATTGCCAAGTTAGGTACCTAGTTATATCGTTATCGGGAGGAAAGCGAAAGTGTACGCAATGAAGCGGAAACGTTGGTGTTGAAAAATAATAATCATGTTGATGAAAATTAGTCAGACGAAATATGATTCTTGGTAGTATCAGCAATATTATCAACTTACATTCAGTACGATAAACGAGTCGCCGGAATAAAATTTACCATAGTTTTCTTTTGGGTAGGGTTTCGGTTCGAAATCCTGAAAAAATATTTTTGATTAATCCACATATATCAGCAATTTTCACCTATTATCTAGATTATAACCTGATGAGTGCATCATTGCAAATCAGCTATGAATGTAGGTAGCTAGGTACCCGCGTAACAATGTAGAAAAACTCCTCATACAAAGTTTACATTTATGTATGGAGGTAGGTATTTTTTCAACCAACTACTTTTTTGAATTATGGTGAAGAGAACTTACATAACAATTTTGCTTTGAATTTTTTAAATGCTGGGTCTCGCAGAAAATTCCTGAAATTTTAATCCAAAATCAGAGAACCTATTTCATTGAACTTCGAACATTTAAAAGATAAGAAAGACAAATATAATGTTGGTATCTTTACTTCCACCACTTCATTCTTCTAAGATAACCAGTAATCAAGTAGCAAAAATCGACATTGTCGTCGACAATAATTCGACCTTTTTTTATAGCAGAAATAATATTGTACGTATAAAAATTATACGCATGAACTATTGAATCTTTTTTAAAAACCGAATTGAATAGAAAAGCAAAAAAATAAGCGTTCTCTTTCATTGTGAGTATTGCATAACTCTGTCAATAAGTAATTCTATTTTCTATCCAAAAAATGATCTGTTCAGAAGAGAAAGCATAACATAACGTGACTCAATTCACTTTCGAAAAAAAGTTCCAGTCTCTCAATAAAAAAATAGG
This sequence comes from Paracoccus marginatus, assembly GCA_900065295.1. Classification (NCBI taxonomy): domain Eukaryota; kingdom Metazoa; phylum Arthropoda; class Insecta; order Hemiptera; family Pseudococcidae; genus Paracoccus; species Paracoccus marginatus. Next base: position 7,353 of record FIZT01000468.1, read on the forward strand.
TAGGTGCTTGCTTATAGAGGAACAATGCTATCTAAACACAGTGTAATATTTTATCAAGCAGTGCGATAATGATAGGTACAAAAATACAATAAATGATTTAGTAAATAGGCTGGTATAGATACTACCTCGATTCTCCAAATCTCCAAACCAGCTTTTTTACCGGCGTTTTCGAAATTTTTATGCATTACTGTAGATTTTGAACCCGATGTAGACGTTGTTTTACTCGCTGGTTTAGAAGCTGCTGCTCTTTCCGAACGAACTACGGCGCCAAATGTCTCACTGATGCCGCAGACAATGATAAACAGGAACATGAACTTCAAAATAGAAGGGGAAGCCGGCCATGTTGACGCAACATTCATGATATTTCCCTCTTTCGGCAAACTTTGACCTTCACACTTCATAGATATAAAAAAATTCTATTAGAATTTTGTTAAAATATACGAAAACACCAGTTCGTACTTATATTCACACATTTACGAATTAGGTAAGTAATTCGTACAAAATAATATGGTATCAACTTCCACAATAAATTAGAATTAGTCATGAATGCAGCTGCGGTAGATAAATAAGTTTTTCTGAAAAAACCGTAACATACTTATGAGATTAAAATTTTACCGAAAAGTTTAATCGTGACCTTTACTGATTATAAGAAAAGGTGTCGAAGAACGTCACTTAGTTTTGAAAAGTTCATTGTAATTTGTAATAATGAAGTATTCACGCTCGAGGGATTTCAATTTTACTGACCTTAATACATTATGCGCTGTGATATTAGACCAACTGCATATTACATTATTGGTAATTCAAAGACAGAAAGGAAACAGTAGAACGAAAATTGAAGTTGGAAAAAATCAATTAAGCATGTGTCTTTTACAGTTTTTTTTTAACTAGGTACTATAGGTTAGGTAAGTAAGTACCTACATAGAAGTTTGAAAAAAAGAAGTGTTAAATAATGATCATTTCAAAAAGTGTCCATCTAGGCGTTATGTATAATTTTAATATTTCATCTCATTTATCACGCCAACAAGTTTTAAATGAAAAAATTGCATTTTCAACTATGTATATTTCACATAGTTGAATTATTTTTGTCCCTGGTAGCTGGCCAACAGAAAAATGCTCATTTTCCACATATTGAAGAATTTTATAAAGCTACATGTAAGTATACGGTAGTAAAACGGTAAGTACCACCACAGAACTATAAATTTACGAATTATGTGGGTACCTAAGTAAAAATGGGATTTTAGCTAAACGAAAGCACAAAATTTAATCCAAAAAATCATAATTAATAGCGAAATAAAGCATCAAGCTAAAATAATACAATTATCAAGAAACACAGTAGATACCACATATTCACGTACCTTTATTTCACTTTGCTAACACTCGCTTATAGAACCAGTCAGTTCAGTTTGCTGTTTGTTAATAGGATTGGGAACAAACAATTTCATCTGAGGTTGGTTATCTCTTTATAGAAATTGATGGTCATAAGTCATAATAAATAAGGCTTCCACACACATCCTAACAAGCAAACAAATTATGGGAATAAATAAGTAATAAATGCAAATTAACCTTTTCCCGATATTCAGAGATTAGGTACGACTTCGTCATAAACTTACTTCAATTAATAATAAAAAAAAAATTGATTCATTACCGGTCTTACCTATCCACCAACTGTTTCTTTTTTTCGTATACCTACGTCATGTTTGGTGATTTTTGGTCGTGATGGTGGCTTCAATTTTTCATTTTTTTCCGTCTTGGTCTTTAACAGACCTTGAAAAATCATTTAGAAGAAATATTGTAATACAAATTCAATTTCATATAGCTAAACCTACCTACCCATATTTCCCTGAGGCATACAAACACCTATCTGAACCTCCTCGTGTTGCATTGCATAGTATATATAATGCTTGACAAAGAGAATGCTAAAATCACGATCCAACCAGATAACTGTAGAAGATAGCTGGATAGGTAGTAGATGTCATTCTTTAGAAAAATGAAAAATTCATTCGCTGCAAAGCCTGTAACATAATATTAATATCGAAGCGCGCGTAGTAGGTATATGTATATGAACTGAAGAAGTGAGGATATGAGAGCATTTTTCTTTTCGAACTTTTGCTGGAAACTAGAAAAAGACGTGTTTTATTTGGCATGGTTCAAGCACCTAGGTACATACACATATATCTCACTATTACAAAAGTACTAACTTAATTATTTATGAAAGAAATTCCAAAATATTTACTTTTTTCATGGTGTGTGGAATGTCAACTTTCAAAAATATTTACTGATGCGGAGCCAAAAATCTGATTTATGTATGTAGGCAAAGAATGTGCATCTCTATAGTTAATTTCAAATTCAGAACATCAGACGACTTGGATAGAGATGTATATTCACTAGAAAAAACAATAGATATATAAAAACGTTCACTTGCTTAAATGTCATAAAAAGGGGTCATACTCATACTGCAGGAAGTAAAATTCACAATTTTTGGAAGATAAATCGGATTCTTTCTATTTAATTGTTTTATTAGAATTTTAGTGAATATCCCTATTCAATTCTAAATTCTTATCAGTTTTATGATTTACTAAGAATTGCTTGTGATTGGTTCATTTTTAAACCCTCTTCACACTTACCTTCTATTCTATCACAGTAGAATTTTGTTTACTTTTTACTGATTTTTTATTTTGAAAACTGACCAAGTGCTTAGCACGCAATAATTAAGCACTGTTAGTTTTCGTTATTATTACTCATTTTTGGATTTGAATCATGTATGCTGTCTGTTCGGTAATTTTCATGATTATTTGAGTAAGAAGCGTTATTTTGTAACATCGGCATTCTTATGTAGAGTCTATGCATCTGTCAGAAACAATAAGCCAGTTCGACAAAAAGGTAAGGTTTATGGGCTGGGTATTTAATTACGATTTCGTGAAATATTTATTCACGATAAAATGTAGTATTCAGATTTAAATATGTAGGTACATGTACACATATTATGATACTGCGTCAGACACACAAGTTACATCAGCCGCACATCATAAACTAATAAAAAAATCATGATGAATCATCATGAAATTATCATTACGCAGGTAGTATGTAATGGTATTTGAACGAGAAATTCATACTGAGAAAATTCGATCATTTTGCTGATTCCAAATTTATGCTTTTGGCATTTTATCCCGAATTGTATTGTAATTTTTAGTACTTATCGTCTGTTCACTGTACATGATTAATATGTACCTGGATAGGTAGGTGTACATTGTCAACTCAGCCAACTGACGGGAGTAGTAGAATTTGTTGGAAGACGTTTTCAATCGCATAGTAAAATTGGTTAACTTGATTACCTTGACTGATTCCCGAATTAGTCATAAAAACCTATTTTGATGTTCTGTTCTATGACGTATGGTGACGTATAGAAAGAAACGGTGTTTTGAAAATTCAACTTCCTCGATGAATCAAACACTGTAATACTATGCTCATAAACTGTTTCGTGTCTTATGAGTAGTATGTTGGGTTATATAGACTGAGAATTTAATGAATGAGTAACAATCCCTAGGTATATAGAATTGAAACAAAAACTCGTTTAATTTGTCATCGACGTTCCAGATTCTTATATGAAATTATGCCGGTGGACCGGGATTCACGAAGTTTTTCGGAAGAATTACTTGACGATGATGTACTTCAAATATTAAATGAACGAAACAAATTATTGGAAAATTTACAAAGAGAGGTGAAAGTACTGAAAGCAAGCCTCGAATACATTTTACAACCATTTTGGCAAGAAGTAAAAAATGGTAAATGGTTTTATTTACCTACGACTTCATAAACAATAAATCGCAAAAAAACAATGGAATAAATAACGGGTATTAAAATTTTACGATGTTTATCTTAGAAATGTTTGATTTAAAAAACCAAATCAAAGACAGAGATGATAAAATTGAACAGCTTGAGGCAAATCTCCGAAAACAAGATAGAATTGTAGAAAACGTTCGAAATGATTTGGAAACGACGATAAAAGCACATGAAAATACCTGCCGTAATCAAAGCGCTTGTCTGAACACATTGAGCACAACATTTGGTTCTCTTCTTTGGAAAGCATCCAAAGAACCTAATGTTGTACGATACTTTATTACCGGGGTAAGCGTTAAAATAATTGGTGGATCCGTTAATTTTTTTCAAAAAGAGCTACTTACTTAAAGTTGTTACAAAACATGACGATTAAGAACTGAAAGGACACACACGCAAAATTATTTTCAAGAGTACCTACTAAATGTCGTGATTGTTTTGTTTAGAACAACCTTTCAGATTTGCTCAAAATAATCAGCAGCTCGTTAAAAAGCTTTTTCGACGTTTATGCCGATAAATTACCAGATTCCAAGTCCGAAGTAAAAAAGTTCATTACGTCTTTTGTCGGTATAATTTCAAATATAGCAGCAAATACTGATGGACGAAGTGTTCTGGTGAATAGTGAAGAAGGAAAAAATTTAATTGAACAACTTTTGGATAAGTTACCTCAGATTCCTATTGATGAGGTTCCTCTTCAAAGGTGAAATCATTTTCCGATTATTCAAATAATAATTGTATTTGAAATAGTATTTTTATACGTGTGCATGCATACATATGTAACTTCCCGGCGTGCAAGAGTGTTGAAAACTGCGAATACAGTGTTGTCTGTTGAATGCACGCCGGCTTCGGTACCGCTAGATTGTCTAATTGATTCCCGGTCTTTTTCCCGAAGCCGAAATCCCGAACGGACATTTTCCCGAATGGGATATGT
>FIZT01000478.1:0-36285 GCA_900065295.1 Paracoccus marginatus
CGGTACCAAAAAGAGCGTCCGGGTCGCACCATCTTCAAGTTCGGCCAACGAAAAACAAGACCAAAGACACCCTTGAGGCAGAGGCGCGTTCTGACCAGCGTACGATGCACCCTTCTGGCAGGTATGGCGACCAAATCCTCCAGATGCATCGCCGTTGGCCCGTAACGAGGGCACTAAGACACCTGTCCCTAGCCACCAGACAATGGTCCCTGATCTCGACCAATGACGAGGGCGCTACGTGGCACCGGCAACTCCCGCAGCTGACCACAGTGGCCTAACCGCAACAGCACCACTGCCCCATGGCGCAAACGCCATTGGCAAAGACCTAAAAAAGAGTACGCATGCAGCGTAACCCGCTCGCCGCTACTTCTCTCTGCGGTATAGGGCGACGCTGCATAACGCCGCAAAAACCAGACTCCTACGGTACTTACCGGTACACTGAGTACTACTCCAATTACCCACCACACCAGTCTCTCTAAAATTTAGTCCCCTTCCACCACCAAACACCTCCAGCAATTTTTCAACAATTTTAACGAGTAGTACCCAAAAAAAGCGTGCCAATCACGCCCCCCTGTCGCGTTCGCACGCCAGACCATCGTAAAATGGTCCGACGAGTGTCCGGCCTCTACGACGTGGACGTGCGACTAGGAGTTGGAGTGGGAACCATGTCCTGCTCCCGTTCAGAGGCCTTCAAAGAGAGGTTTACATCAGATAGGAGAGTGAAGGATTCAGGAAACGCGCACATATAGGATAGGAAGGAATCAGCTACATCATAATACTATGTATTTCACATGTACAAGTAGGTAAACATAATTTCACAACAAATCTATCATTATTATTCAACTACGATTGAAAATGAATTCGCAGTTAATTAATCTCAAAATCATTTCCAAAAATTAAATAAGAAAACAAAACGTAATATAGATACATGCCTAATTGTAGTTATAACAGCACACCAAATCGAGGAGTAGGTTAACACTTATGAATTCAACGTGTGCTTGGAGCAGAGATAACAGTCTATCTTTCCACTCGGATGTCAACCAAAATTCTGAAAGAAAAAAAATAACATGTACTATATTGTATATAGTCCAGACCCTTGACAATCTCATTTATTTTTTCTTTTAATGTAGGACAGCACAAATGAAGTGATTTTTTGCCTAAAATTCCTTTCACGCAAAATTGCAATTTTTTCAACATCTTTCTGGAAATTTTTTCGCTCGGGCCATATTTTATTCGTCAATTTTTTTTCAGTTCAGACACCCCCCCCCCCCTTAATTTCATCCTGATTACGCTATTGCATTCAGCATAAATGACTAATAAGTTATTGAGGCAAGCAACGAACTATTATTGGGGAAACAGAAACGCACTTCGATTAGAAAGAATGATGAATAGGTAACCTCACCAAAATATTGTAGAGCAAGTACGAATGAATCAGTATCTTCATGCCGCAGGTAGGTAATCTAGGTATACGTAAGGTACTACAAATGGTGTTACGAAGCGGACCAGAAGACCTAAAAAGAGAAAACGTTGATTAAATTTCATATAGCAGTAATTAAATATGCCACTAGATAGAAAACGAAAGAAAAAGGTAGGTTATTACTTAAAATTCGATCTTTCTAAAACGTCCTCACCTGATCCTACACCACAAACACGAATGTATAAATACATGCCCAAGTACATCTCGAAGGGGCAGAATCATCCTACAGTACTTCTCTCTGCACCAAATTATCTCCGAGTGAGGGTGGTAAACTCTATCATAAACTAATTCAAAAAAGGCGATAATTTAGCCCCAACGAACTGATGTAGAAATCATCATAAACTAAGCACGTAAACGTTTCAACTTTCAATTTCGAAAAACTACCCATGCACCGCGGTCAAACAAAAGCAAAACTGTTGGTATTTACCAAAAAAAAATCCCAACTATCGCCATCGTCCATCAGAGATTCATGGCTTATTCCGATCTCCAAGCGAAAAGTTATACCTTCGTACGAGTCGATGATTTAGAGCATGAATTACCACGATCGAATCAACACTCACTTGAATTAATGGCAATGATTTAATAAATTGAAACACCATAATGGACAAGAAATAGGTATATCTACGTTTAGAAAAGCACCGATAATATAGACGTAAATTATGTACTCACCGAGATGTTGAACCATGCTGAGGTATTGAATCGTGACGCCTTCGCCATGAAACTTGTGAATCTCGCATCTTCTGAGCTAATTTTATCCCTTTACGAACACAAACGTCTTCTATCCAGCGAACGACGACGACCGACGCACTGAAAAATGAAAACAAAAATGTTTTAAACCGAGTTGCAACGAAAAAAAAAACCAAGATAAATGCAAATTATGGAAGTACTCACAAGAAAATCAGCTGCACTGAATCGTATAGGTATTTCCACATCCACAACAACCGATTTCTGGGCCATTCAAAACGATCTCGTTTCAGAAGAAAATACAATCACGGGTATTACGCTCACGTAAGATGTGCCAAATTGACGGGTTCAATCTTCCTCTATCTTCCTCTTGACTTCTTCGTTGGAAAAAAAAAAACTGAAACAGAAATACGATATTGCTCACTTTTTTTCAAAAATAAATAATTGTCAACAGAAAATAAAAATACGTGTTCCATCTTCCTCTTGATTTCTTCCAAGTAGAATTGGAACTGAAACAGAAATAATACATAATTGCTCCGTATCGAGAAAAACACAACATTGATTATAAATTATACAGTTATACTCGAGACTTAAGCCGAAAATTTAAAAAAAACAAAACATTATTTTAGTGCTTGATTTCACCATAGAACATCGAAAAGGAAACCCGAGAACGTTGAACTTCCAACACGGATACGTACTATTAGAAACCATGCATCTCTGAAACAAACACATCGTATTCGGTATTAGACAATGGAATTGATTGAAATGTAAGATAAACAATAAGATAATAAAATCATAAATCTAGAGATCATGAGCGGGAAAAAATCTAAACACTGAAAAGAGAAAAAATCAACGTTTACTTTCATTGAAAACAAACTCTTACCATAGAACAGCATAATAAACTCTGGAACGTTCAACTTCAACGCGGAATACCACTCGAACTCTTGAATCTCCGAAAGAACCAAATCGTGTTCAACATATTAAAACCGAAACGTAAGAATAGTAAAAATTGAAAAAAAAAAAAAAACTGAAAAAAAAAGTAACTGAGAAACGAGGAAAACAAATCTTGACTGAAAAGTGAATCAATAAAGTACCTACCTTAACTTTCAAGCATCAACGTAGAACTGTGTATTATTCGAACTCTTTGATTTCACCATAGAACGACATCGAGCGTCTCACGTTGAATTTCAACACTATTCTATTCGAACTCTTGAACCTCTGAAAAAAAAAATTGCATGAAACATTAAAACTCCAAGACGAAAATTGCTGAAATTGAAATGGCTATAAAGATACAACACCTAGAAATTGACATTAATGAACCATGAAAAATGAGGTAAACATAGGACAAACCCGGAAAAGAAATACTTCGAGAAAATATCTAGAAAAAAAACGAGTAATAAATTTCTAATATTAAAATAACCATGAGAATGAAGAAAAATACGATCGATTTTACGAGTTATAAAAAGAAATTGAAACAAAGATTTAAGTGAATCTTACAGCAAAAAAACGAGATTACATTAGCTACTAATATTGTTCGAAGAAAAAAACATACTGAAAAAAATTGAAAAAAGCATTGGTCTTTCGAAAAAAGTATACTTTCAATTTTACACATTCTGCATTCGAAAATTTTTGATTTCACCACAGCATAATAAACTCTAGAACGACTTTCGTTGAATTTCAACACGAACAGTACTTCAACTGTATCTCTGAAAAATTATTACATTTGTTATTAAAATTTGAAAAAAAAGGCAAAAAAATGGAATCGCGAAGAAACCGCACTACCTATGCACAGAGAGACTATAGAACGTTTGAATTTTGACACCACCACACCACTTCAGCACTAACTTCGGGTACTGGGAAAATGAATAAAAACTAGCTCACCAAAGAATAACAGCGTACTGCCAAGGACACACCATCTGAAAAAAGCACTGGTTTTCGAGAAGGAAATAATACTTCCAGCTACATATTCGAATTCTTCAATTCCACCATAGCACAGCATACCATAATAAACTCTCGAGAACGATTCTCGTTCAACTTCCAACACGAACAGTACTTCAACTGGATCCCTGAAAAAATGATCACATTAGTTATTAAAATTTGAAGAAAAAAAACAAACCGGAAAAAACTGAATCGAGAAAAAAATTTGCATTTTCACAAAATAAGATCGACAAAATAACAAATTACTCACCGAAGAATAACAGCATACTGCCAAGGACACAATCTTCTGCGAGAACGATTCTCGTTCAACTTCCAACACGAACAGTACTTCAACTGGATCCCTGAAAAAATGATCACATTAGTTATTAAAATTTGAAGAAAAAAAACAAACCGGAAAAAACTGAATCGAGAAAAAAATTTGCATTTTCACAAAATAAGATTGACAAAATAACAAATTACTCACCGAAGAATAACAGCATACTGCCAAGGACACAATCTTCTGAAGGGGGAAAAAAAGGATGAAGCACGTTATTGGATTGTGAAAAAAATTGCATAACATTTTACAAAACAGACGAAAAAACGATATAAAAAAATGATAAAGCAACACACAGGTAATCGAAATTAGGCAGGTATTTATACGTACTTGAACTGAATGAAATGGAAAGGCAAATTCACCACAATATAGCACGACGACGACGCACACAACAGGAAGGTTGCACTTTCTGTGAATAAAATGAATTTTCAAAAGCAATAACAAAATTGAATTTTTAAAAAAAATTTACCAACACCAAAACAAAAATCAAACAAAAACGACTAACCACACATCACGGTGAATGATTGGACTCCCTTCACAAAACTGGAACGGTGAATACCGAAGGTACTGTACTCTAATTCTGGAAGTGAAGAGAACATTATAAAATTGTTACAGCAAAAAAAGTTGAATCACCAATTGAGCACTTGCTTTAAATGAAATGAAAACTTAATTATAAAAACAATTGATGAATTTCATGAAGAAAAAATACTAAAATCAAAGAACGAAAATTACTCGCCAAACATTGCGATATACTACACAAAACAGGAAGGTTGAAAACTGAAGGTATAAGGTACCTCCTACCTACCTACCTACCTACTATCTAGACCCAGTTGATTTCTCAGAGCGAACTGTGATATACTACACAAAACAGGAAAGTTGAATACTGAAGGTATAAGGTACCCACTACCTAGACCTAAATCTAGTTGATTTCTCAGAGTGAACAGTAGAAAATTTTAAGTACATCAGGGAACTTCATATGGCACCATGAATAAAAATTGATACATTTAAAAAAAAAAATAAATAAAACATTCGGACCATTTTACATCTTCGAAAAAAAAATCACATTGCAACAAAATATAACGAAAATCACTCACCAGAAATCAGTCCGGTACCGGTACAGGGATACTTGAATTCCACACAGACACGATCACACCACAATGAATTGAAAAGGTAGCGATAAACAACACAACAGAGCGACTCGATCACTTATGTAAAATAATACTAGAAGCGAACACATTTGTTGAAGAATGAGTGCAGTAAAATATCAGAACGAAATTAAAATACTTACCTAACATATTAAGATGATACGGGCCATATAAGACGCGTTGCAATGCAGTGAGAAATGAAACGGCGAATTGTATTGATACGAGTATTGATGACTAAAACAGATGAAAAGAAAATCAACCATCAGATGAAATGAATAAGTATAATATACAAACATGAATAAGTAATATCGCTGAGGTACTCACCAGGTCATCTAAACGAACGTGCAACATCATCATCATAAGAGTGGTGCACAAAGGAACATCGAATACCAACCTTTTGTACTAATCAGTTGCGCACCGTATCGACCATACGCATGAAACGCGCAGAAGGGAATGATTCAACTAGCCACTACCCCCACCAGATACATTCAAAGGCCAACAGCGCTATCTTCCCAAGTATTCTGTTCAGAACAGGTTTTACCCCTACCATTACTCACACTTGAATGATGAAACCATAGCAACCAAACAACTGTTACCCCCTGGCGAGCCGAGACCTTTGTTACAGTTAAAAGAGCACAGCATGATGCCTGTCAATGATTCACAGCAGGGGTCAGGTTGATTTATTACCTTTCAACACTGTTACCTCCTGGTGAGACGAGAGTCTTTTGTTAAGCACAACATATAAAAGACCACAGCATGACGTTTGTTGGTTATTCACAGCGGAAGACAGGTTTATTTTCGACCTGGGACATTTATACTGCTGGGTTTTTTGGGAAATATTTTTGCCACAGCATGACGTCTATTGATAATTCACAGCAGGAGACAGGTTTATTTTCCACCTTTGACATTTTTATTATAAATTATTATTGTCTGTTGGGTTTTTTTGGTAATACTTTAATCAAACAAAAGAACTATCAGCCTTTTTCATACTATCCACCTGAACTAGAATTAAATAACCCATTTTTATTACCCTACTGGTACTGAAACTGTCTTGATTTATAATCAAGATAACGCCCTTTCCGTTGAAAAAAAATTCAACATTTTTCAGCGAGAAAAAAAAGTCGAAGTATTATTTTTCCAAATTATTGAAAACAATTATTAAAAATACGAAAAGACCATAATTGTTGAAAAATAAAAATAAATAACAGCCTTTTTAAATAGGTACATATGTACATGAAATTATAGAAAAATAACATTTACTTAAACAACTTTCGCATAGTTAGAAACATAATTCTGAGCTTCTTTTTTGGCACATTGAATGGTATTCTCATCGCCATATTTCTCCTCAAATGCTATCCTTTTGGTAAACAATGTTTTCATTTTCTTCGCAGGTAATTTCAGAGAGCACGCTCTCTCCAATACGTTTCTAAATGAATTTACACAAGAATAAATTAAACACCGATACGATACGGCACAACGGCACAGTAAACAACAGATGAACAAAATTTTTACCTCGCAATATCGTAGGATTTTGATTTAACCAACAGATCGACGTAGCAACTCCATATATCAACTCTCGCCGCATACGACGTGAGAATATGTTCAAATAAAGTTTGAGCTTCTTGCGCGAATCCGTACTTATTTTCCAGCAATGCAAATCGACTAATAAATGATACATCTGAATAAAATGACAGAAAAGGTTGGTACAACGAGTGACAGATGGATTTCAGAAGTTACAAGTATGTAGGTAAATGAAAACGCGCTTACGTTCTTTTTTAGGTAAATTGTCCAACCCTCTTTAAAGAGCGAATCTAGCTTTGGAATTTTCTCCAATTTTGAACAAACATTCGCAACAATGCAGCCACGATTCTATGGAATATTTGAACTTTTTCGTTATTTTATGAGCTAATTGTTCGGCTTCCTATATTTTATAAAATAATTCAATTAATGGAGTACACGTTTTATTTTAATTTCGTAACGTAAGATTCAGTACCTTGACTTTATTGGATGCGACGTAAATATCCAGCATCTTCGAGTATATTTGATATTCGTCATTCACTCGCGCAGCTTCTTCGAAACATTTACTCAAACTTTCCTGCGTATTGATCATAAAATAATTTTAAAATATCCGAAAAATAATGTACACACTGAGTGGTCATATTAAAAATAACTGCATACTTTCGTTCCATATAGATTCTCAAAATTTAACAAAGCAATCCAAATATTCAATACTTCTTGTTCTTTTCGAATATCAATAGTCTGTAAAGCTCTTCTAGCAGTCGACCTAACCTTTTCAAATTCAGTATTCTGAAATAAATAAAATTCGCGAATAAGATGCACAATTTAGATTTTAAAATCAATAAATAAGATGATTATTCACCTGTAAATGAAACGACATATATCTAATCCATAATTTTGAATCGTTTGGAGATCCTAACAGAAGTCTGTCGAATTGATCGGATGTTTGCGGATTCTCATCCAAATGAAGTAATTCTTCTTCTTTCTCGCGAAGTTTCTTCTCAGCTAGACGTCGTTCTTCTTTAGCAGCTTTTTTACTAGGTACTTTCTTCTTCTTAGAAATGTCTTCTTCATCTTCCTACGAGTAAGGTGGAGATGATTCGTAACAAGTTATGAATTGATTACTAGATAGTCTTACCGATGATGATGTTGGATCATTTTGAACGACTGAAACCGGTTGAGGAGACCACTCAAAGGAATCATCTTCAAGCTCCAAATGCGGCAGGAGTTTCTGTTTTTTGATAGACCTTTTTTTGACGGACATTTCACTAAAAGTTTTCAAACTAGTCGTTTAATTTAATAACTTGAATATTACGAGGCAAAAAGTAAAAACTTTAAAAAAAAATTTTCAAGTTTGAAAGTTTGTCCATCCATATGATTTTGTTTTTTTGACAGATGTTTCTGACTTTCCGCATGGTATTTTACACGCAGCTGTACCAATAATCCAACATACATTACATCCCACTTTTTATTTTTTTTTCAAAGTCTGAAGTTATCACTCATAGTTCGAAGATGAAAAATATTATAATGGAAAATTGTCAATACACAAAAATCATAAATGTTCGGTTTATTTCAAAATGAATAAATAATTAAAATCCAAAATGCTCTCTAAGACTATTAATATTACATGAATTACGAATACTTAATATTACAAGAGACAATCGATAGATAGATGGAAATAAATAATTTAAAAAGACAAACCCATATCCTCAAAAAGCGCATTTTCTTCAACAAATCAACAATTTTAAAGAAAACTGGAATAACGAATAAATTGTTTAAAATATTACATAATATAAAAATGATCGAATTTCAATAATAAAAATAAATAAGATGATTAGGCCGTTCTCAAAATTATATGAACACCCGAAGCTGTCCGAACTGGCTCACTCAATTCTCCAACTTTCAACGAAAATGCAGCATCTTCAAATAAAGGCTGCATAGCGCCTCTGGGAAAAGGTCCAAGATCACCTCCTTTCTTTGCAGAACTACAGTCCGAATATTTAGAAGCCAATTCAGCAAATGACGCTTTACCCGATACAATTTGATCTCTGTATTCTAAAACATAACAATTGAATTACACTTACATTCTTTACCGGTTAAGAGTAAATTAATTTGAATTTACCTGTAACCAATTTTAAAGCTTCGTCTTCAGTTCTAGTGATGTTTTCTTCTCGCCAAGAGGATGGTCTTCGAGAATCTCGGTGCTTCACTAATAAATGACTACACTGAACTTGAGAAGGTCCGCTAGATGCTGAAGTATTTTCAGCTGGTTTATCTGGCTTATCCCATTGGCTTTGCTTGGTATAAATATTCAAATAATATTCTTGTCCTGTAAAATAAATGTTGTACTTGAGTGTACTTACGTATGTAAGTTTATATTTTCGAAATTAATTTTTTCAATGCTTACCAGTCGATTTACTGATCCTTTTCTCCCAACCGGCGGGTAAACCATCATCGGAACTCATTTTGTGTTCAAATAGCGTTCAGTTCGATAACACTTGTATCATAATTTGGAGAAAATATGAACAAATTGAAGTCTATCACATGGAGAATTGAAAAACGAAAATTTGATCATTATTTTTCTTCGGTGATATCGCGTTATCACATTCTTCAGCTGAGCAGAGCAAGGGAAGCAGGGTGAGAGGGGAGACGGCGAGAACAGGTTCAAAAGCCAAACAAATTTTTAGAAACATTCATTGTTTTTTTTCGACTGTTGGAAAATGATTAGACAAATTTCGTAGAGAAAATTTTTGTTCTCAAAAATTCAAACAGAACTGGTGTAGTTACTATTATTTTAGTTATTTCATTATCGAATAGTGCAACTTATACTTCAAGCTGTGTATAAATAGTACCATCATTCCATACTAATCTCTTATTTAGCGTCGAGAATACCAGGTAAAGGGTTCTCCTACTACCGCTTCCATACATTCGTATTACCCTTATTGAATAAAATCTAAAAAGGTGCTATTTTTTACTATAGAATTCAAAATGACGTCCACCATAACCGACATATTCAGAGCGGACCTAACCGACGAGTCTCGTAAAATGGAAGTAGATTACAGTTCCGCTTGTGACGAGAAAATTCCGCTTTACAAAGAGATGGCAGCCAGTGGAAAATTTATTGAAGCTATTGACGGGCTTTTATCGTTGGAAAAACAAACCCGGACCGTATGTTGGCTTTCTCCTATCATAGTTTCGTTTTCGTTTTACATTTCAAAAACTCATTTCACTTTCTCAATCTTTGTTAGGGTTCCGATATGGTCTCCACAAGTCGTGTACTCGTAGCCATTGTTCAAATCTGCTACGAAGCTAAAAACTGGACTGCCCTGAATGAGCATATCTCTTTACTCGCCAAACGTCGTAGTCAATTAAAACAAGCCGTCGTCAAAATGGTACAAGAGTGTTGTCGTTACGTCGATGAAATCACCGACGAAGAAATCAAGTTGAAATTAATCGATACTTTGAGAAATGTCACCGAAGGAAAGGTAAACTAATCGAATTTTTTGATAAATTTTTCCAGACGTAATATTCTCTTCTTTTGCAGATTTACGTCGAAGTTGAAAGAGCACGATTAACTCATAAATTAGCTTTGATAAAAGAAAAGAATGGCGATATCGCCGGTGCCGCTACTATAATGCAGGAGTTACAAGTAGAAACGTACGGATCAATGGAAAAACGAGAAAAAGTAATTATCGAACGGTTGTTCGTCGAAATTGAAAATCGATCTCATGACTTGATTTCTATTTTTTTCACAGGTCGAATTAATTTTAGAACAAATGAGACTAACTTTGGATAAAAAAGATCACATTCGTACTCAAATCATCTCGAAGAAGATCAACGTTAAATATTTTGACGATGAAAAACTCGCAGATGACGTTCAAGATCTTAAATTGAAATATTTTAGGTTGCTTTAAAAATTTTTGATCATTTGTTACTCTCGTTGAGAAAGAATCATTTTCATTTTTTTCGTATTCAGGCTAATGATCGAATTGGATGAACAAGAGAGCAACTATTTATCCATTTGCAAACACTATCGGGCTATTTTAGTGACTCCTAAAATCATCAGCAACGAAGAAGAACGAAAAGCTGTTATGAAAAACGTAGCCTTATACGTAGTACTGGCCCCTTACGATAACGAACAGTCCGATTTAATTCATCGTATATTACAAGATAAGAATATACAAGAAGTTCCAGTCTACAAGTGAGCAAACCATTGGATGAAAATCATCGAGAAAATGAGTTTTTTTTTAAAACACGATAATTTTGGTAATTTTTCAGGGAATTATTAAACTTGTTCGTGAATCCAGAACTGATTCGTTGGGTCGGTTTATGTAATACTTTCGAGAAAGACTTGAAACAAGGTACTTCGAGCTTGGCACCAACCAAGGTTTTTGCAACCGAGTCCGAATTCGGCGACAAACGTTGGGATGATTTGAAAAAACGAGTCGTCGAACACGTAAGAACTGAACGTTAATTCATTCGGAAATTGCCGCCTAAAAATTATTCGTTCGTTTCGATAATGTGTATCCATTTTCTGCCGCAGAATATCCGAGTAATGGCGAAGTATTACAACAGAATTACACTATCTCGTATGTCCGAATTGTTGGATTTACCGCCGAAGGTACGCACGCGTATATTTTAAAATCGGACATGCCACGTCTGTTAACCTATCGATTTGATTGTTTAATGTCGAGCCAGTTTTTATTGCTGTATTTCGAATTTTTGAACCTGATCCAAAAGTGTATTGGGAAAAGATCGCCTCTAACGTAATAAACTCGATCGTGTTTTTTTAGGAAGCGGAGGAATTCCTCAGTCAGATGGTTACCAACAAGACGGTGACCGCTAAAACAGACAGGCCTGCTGGTATCGTCAACTTTGGAATAAGAAAAGATCCCAATCAGGTATTGAACGATTGGTCGGAAAATCTGTCTTCGTTAATGAAGCTCGTTAACAATACAACGCATTTGATAAACAAAGAGCAAATGCTCCATAAACATTTATATTGCAGTTAATAAATTATTCCGCTCGTAAACTACGGCGTTTTAGTGTATTATAAATTGTATTAATTTCATAAGGAATATAATTATTTTCTATGCTTTGTTTTACAATCATTATTGCGTTGTTCTTGCCATTTTCAATTCTTTTTTCGAGAACGTTTTTTTCAAGATTAAGCTAAGAATTAAGATCAAAAAAATCTATTTAGATTTTTCATTCACTAGCTGAGTCATGCCACCGTAAACTTGCGGAATTTAACCTTGAATTTTTACCACATTTAAACCATGGATAACGTACACAATATATAAGTTGGGCAGTGGGCGTTCGGCATCGCGTAATGTGCACTCTGATTTTATATTAACGAGGTTGTTCTCGTGTAGGAATCATTTTTTTTGTAGTAACCTGCGATCGTATGATTTTTTTTTCATTCGCGAAACAACAATAAATCAGGTTTTACCTAATACGATTGTTGGCTTATTGATCTCGCACAATAATCGCATCAATTACGATGTACCTGTTGGATTTGAAATTGAATCGCGAATAAATATTAGGTACTATGTTTAGGTTTTCATCTTTTGACCTTAATAACTTTGAAATATTTCAACTTGTACGAATTTATTGGTACGTGAAGAGGAAAGAGGGCGTACAGATGAAAATCAACAACGTATCAAATTAAACACATTTTAATTACTGGAAGAGTAAAATAATATAACAAAAACAATCGTAATTATATAATGTGTATATACATACAAAAAAAAAGAAGAAAAGAAAAAAAGGATAAAATCTTCTTCGAAGAAACACGAAAATTATTACGGTATTAATTTGAGGGAATAAAATATTTAAATTGTGAGTCGTATTTAGACTGGGTTTTGTTAACGTAAAAGAAAATGTTACAATTGGCTATTTGCAAAAATCGATGTTGTTTTTTTTTTGTAAAAATGTACGCTTTCGAAAAACCTAATAATAACAAAACAAGATACGTGCTTGAAGAAGCATCAAAAAATACGGGTCAAACGGATGCCAAAAGGGGAACAGATATACTATAACAGCCATCGTGCACTACTTAGGAGGTTGACCGCCTCCATCGTTATTCTCATTCGGAGGATCATTTTGCTGTGCGGATTGATCGTCGACTTCCATCGCTGCATCGGCATTGGGCGACGATTCGTTTTGATTAGCTTCTTCTCGCTGATCTGGTTGTTCGGTGGGTGTCGGTAAAGGTACTTTACTTTCTAATAACGAGATGGCTTTTTGTATGGATCTAATGACGTCTTTACGCGCGACTCTCAAGTTTTCGTTGCCTTCGACTTCGACGGTATCTAATTTGATTAAATTTCTAGTAAGCATTTCGTCTAAGTACAAGTAGCCTTTTTCTGTACGCGAGGTACCGGTGAATTTCTCAACTTGGCCCATCAACTCGTCGACTTCCTCCTTCACTTGATTGATTCTAGCCAAAGGGTCGAGTTTCTGACTCGGTGGCGGCGGTGGTGGCGGTTTTTCCGCTTGTTTAGGCGCTTCCGGCTCGTGCTTCTCGGCGGCCGGTTTGCCAGGTTTCGTTTTCTCGATGTGTACCGGGATCTGCTGCTGAGTACGTTCTTCTTGTTTGGCAGGTCCGCTATTTTCGGGCCCGCTATCGAATTTCCTTTTGATAGGAATTTGTTGCTCGTGCTGCGCCGGGAACTGATTATTAGTTTGAAAGTTGGCAGCTGTGTTTTTCGGCACAACGGGCTCGGATCGTCCTTCTACGTAGATAGGAATATGGCGTACTTGAGGCTGCTTACGAGCCGAGTTCGGTGTACCGGGTTGCGACTGTCGGCCTTGCTCCGGAGCCGATTCTTCGTACGGATTGTGCGGAGTTATTTCGATTTTCGACGTGAACCTTTTCGGCTCCTTAGCGTCTTGCTGATGATCGTTCATCGTTTGCTGACTGGTTGGCTCGCCTTTCGATGATTCTGTCGTCGGCTGTTGACCGTCTGGCTCGGATTCCGAGGGCTTGCTTTGCGAGCTGCTCGGTTTATCGTGGTCGTCGACCGGCTTTTCAAAAGATACTGGCACTGTGAAAGCCTTATCCCACTTGGTACCTAGAGGATCTTTCCACAGGGGACGTTGCAAGCCGCCCGCGAATTCTGGGTGTTTTTTGGCTAGGTCTTCGAGATGCGATTTAATACCCGGGTCCGGTCTCTCACCAAAAAAGTCTTCGTTTTTGAATGGGAAACCGTCCTGAAAATTGAAAATTTCCGTTAGAATCGAGTTAGCACGTTATTCGACGATTGGTTATCAGCTGCGGTTGCAGATGATAAGCGAAAATGTGATAATTGGCGATAAATAATTAATGAAAAGCTGTACGTTACCTAGTTGTCTTCCGAGTCAACAAAATTAAAACTTATAGCAAAGCGGAAAGGTGAATAAAAGAATAAAGGAATAATTACTTTATCAAACAGTTAACTACAACACATTTCCAACCATCACGAATTAAAAAAGCGTTACAGGAATGATAAGCGATCGGTGTCAAGATAAAACACACATTGTTCTGATACCCTACAACAGTGCAAATTAAACGGTTAAAATTTTATATGATTTTGATGATTATTTTCTTTCAAACCATTACAAATCGAAAATGATACTCACAACAACATCACTTGCAACATTATTATCGTGATTCATTTTCAAAAATTAGATTGTAACACCAGTAAACAGACAAAAATTAAACAAAAAAACGCGACAGTCGATCGAATCAAATCGAAACTTTGAAAATTTAGTATATTTTTTGCTGTTTCGTACGCGCCAATTGCGAATCTTTGACAATTTTTTCGAATGAATTTCAAGTTTAATATGTACAACTTTGGTATCGACACAATACTACGAATGGCAATAGCAGATTACTTCAAAATATGGAGTCATCGACGCTAATTCACTTTCATTCATCCGAATTCGTACCACACGAACACATACACACACACGCCAGGCCTACTGACGTTACTACAAATCAACACCAAGTAACAAATCCAAGCAATTCCAATTTTAGAACAAAACGGGCAAAAAAATGACAAAAGATGGACAGATGGTTCGTAAATTATCGTCTTTCACCTTAGCTTATGCATTTTTTCTGTCTCATGCCCCAGCTCCCAATGAAAATGAATAGTATACTATTAATACAATGAAGTTTGAACCTGAACTTTTGATAATATGAAAACGCAAAGAGCACGTGACTTGAAGCTAAATGAAATCACGGTTCAGGTCGATTAAAAAGAATTGTGATAATTTTTTTTGACGCCGACGCGACAATTGTACATTTCAGAAAAAATGATAGCATCATCGAAAACGAAAAGTTCAAGTTCTCCTATCATCAGCAGTACTTGCTCAACATTACACCGAAATGAATGTATAAAAGCTGACGCTGTGTCATTGTATTGCCTCATCATCAGTCATCCACAAGCATCTGGAACCTTCTTTAGACAATTCACTAGTTCGGACTTCAAAGCGGTCAAGAGTGAATGAGATAAGCTTCCAGAACAATTGAGTACTTCTAGATTCAATTCGATCAAAATTCACAAATCAATTTCTAACAATTAATTCGATTATTGAATTAATTTCAAGTGCATGCACACATGCAACTACAACCAAAAATACGACCAAGGCCGACGACCTTTCCGTATAGCTTAGCCATCCGAATATTATGATTCATGCTTAGTCGACGTGCAAAACTCGTCAAAATTCAATACGATTTATTACGACCTACACAACAACATGCAATGCGAGTAATAATGAGAAATGCATACAGGTATATTACAGAGACGCTGGAGAAATAAACGCACATACGCAAATATACAACACTTTATTTCATAACCACAATAACATGCAATTCAACACCATTGTAATTCTATTCAAATATTCATGCCAATAGATACGTACACTGAAGCAAAAGCTACAAACAACACAAGTATTCACAACTAGAGATCACAGTAAAGCTCAACTACACACTAACAGCAAAACGTGGTACAGGGTAAAAAATGGGTCGATGAAGAAATTACATTCAATATAAATACTTTACCCGTCTACTAGGACTATCGAACCATTCCTTTTTAGTATTTTCAAAGTCCTTTTTTATTTCGTCGATTAATTTGCTGCCCGAATTATTTCGTAGGTAATCTTTTAAATGTGACTTATCACGATCACGAAAAGACATAATAAAGAACACCAAGTTTTAAATTAAAATTGGCAGAAAAAACTAGTAATACGAAAAGAAGCACCGATACAAAATTCGATATTCGAGGACTAAAAATTAATTCAAAAATAATTTGATATACCTAGGGTGACGGAGCTGATTGAAAAACGCTGATTGTTGTCATTTTTCTTGGCAAATTCCGAAACAAGTTTGCAGATCTTCAAACACAAAAAATGATTAATCAAAAGGACACACTGGAACGCTTCCGTACCATTTTGTGTTGTAAATTGTAATGATGTTGTGATGAAAAAAATTTGAGCAAAAATTTCGAAGCCAAACCCCAATGGAATTTTTATTCCCTCCAAAATTTGATTGTTTACGAATTACAAAGTTCAACTTTTCAATCAGTTCGTCTAAGCTTAAATTGATAATTTTTAATTTTATTAACATTTGTAGAAGTATAACGACTTTACAAGAAAATAAGATTTTATATTATTCGCTTTTCGAAAACTCTATTCGAAAAATGGCCACACCAAAGGAATTTTTCGACGGATCTGCTGAAGACAAACTACTTGACTCTCCCGAAGATTTTGAGAAAAGACTCTGTGCCATGGAATACGAAACTCAATTTTACGGTTTTTCTCCTTTCGCGTATTATGATTTCAGTGAGTTTCATTTCGTTACAGTTCTTATTTTTTCATTAATGAATATGATTTTTGAAAATTACAAGAAATCAATGTCTTTTGCCCCTTCATTTATCGCTTTCAGTCAAGAAGTACACATTGAATCTAATCAAAACAGAATTGGGAAAACAAGGTGCTACAATATCCAAACAAGTTGCTGGTGACGAGGCTATAAAATGCAATTCAGCTACAGAAAGACTTATTCAAAAAGCTGACGCTAGAGTAGAAGAAGCTTTCAAAAAAATTGAGGTAATTCGTTGGTAGTACTAAATATACTGACACGGAGACTTCAACAGGTTTCATTTGTGATGATTTCAAATATTTTACAGTCGAAATTCCTCAGCGTGTTTTCCATTCCACCCAACGTACTTCTTCCAGAAGATGAAATTCAAAGAAACCAGTATTCAGTAGAAGACGTCAAACAAATAAACGCCGAAATAGAGGATCTTGAAAGACGATACAAACGAGTACGTTGCACAGTAAAATTAATCTCGTTGGCTGTTATTACTAGAGTACTACTTTCAAAATTGTGATTTCAGTCTTTGTGCCTGGAAAGTTTTTTTGAAGAAGAACTCGAAGAGGCTATGGCATTGGATAGCATTGAGAAAAAATTGATGAAAGTGGAGAACAAAATACTAAATGAACTGAAGAATAAACTCGAAAACAAATTGAGATCATGGAATGACAGTCGAGAGATTTTAAACGATTTTGATTCTTTGAACGAACTTGTAGGGAAATTGATTGGATCAGAAAATTGAAGCATAACGTAGCAAAACGTAAATAAATTGCCTGTTATTGTATTGTATTGTAATGTAATGTAATGTGATGTGAATACCGATTACCGACGCAGTTACATACCCGTTAACCTATTATGAATTGGCGTTGAGAATATTTCAATCGATTTTTAAATGTGAAGTGAATATTTTTAACTGTATCAATCCTTAATCCAATATTTAAAAATGTGAGTTTGTCAATTTTACTTTTTTATATCGTGACTAATTATTATTGTTATTTTGTAATTGTACATATTATTTGCATCATTTATATTGTTTAATTAAAGACGTGTAATCAGAAATTTCCTCTAGTTCCCATTTTTATTTTTATGAAAACCTCGCCCACCTCGCTATGAGGTGGTTTAGCATGCTGATTTGAATAATTTTTGATGAATTTTGAAAAAATTAAAAATTTTATGTGGTTTTGGGTTGGTGGGAGACAGACGCGAACCGGATGAAGATGAATAAATTGTTTGAAAATATAAAGCCAAAAAAAGTTATGGCAGCGTAATCGCTCGCTTTTTTCTTATCGCTCAATCGATCCCTCCAATTTTCTAAAAAGTGCCAAAAATTTCATTAATTTTTTCTGATTTTGAGTTGAGCTCATTTTATTTTAATGAATAATCAATAATGAAGTTCCTAAGGAATTCAGTTTAATCAGGTTAATAATTTGGATTAGTTTTTCGCTGGCCGAAAAACAGAGGTTTTAAACCTCCAACCGTACCCGTATAGTTTATGAGGTAAGCTTCGTACTCATTCTGATCAAGAATAATTCCACGTTGGAGTATTTTGTGAGTTTACATCTAGATACATAACATTATTTCGTAACGTTTACTGTATCAAAATTTAAACATGATTCGTTTTTTCACTGTTTCACAGAAATGCATTCGAGCAGAAATTATCGTTTCGAGAAGAACAGAGAAAAATCTTTCAATGGATTTCTGCACGAAAAGGTACTGGATTTCATGGCCATCGACGCTTTTACAGAAAGTACACGAAACTGTAAAGTATTTCTTTTGTCCCACCACCACGCAGACCACATGCAAGGATTACGTAATTTCATCTCCGAACTTCATGAAACTTCGAATAAATTAATTTATACTTCCGCTTTGACCGCTTCGTATTTAGAAAATACTTATGGCATCCATCCAAAAAAGATAGAATCCCTACCTTTTAATAAACCGTTCGTTGTTCATACCCTGGAAGATGGAAGCGACGTTAGTGTAACCTGCACGCCAGCAGGGCACTGTCCAGGGTCCGTTATGTTTGTAATCGAATATCACAACAGAAGGATCCTGTATACGGGTGATTTTCGAATGAATTTAGAAGAATTCAAAGCTAGTCAAAAGTATCTAATGAAGTCAGATGGATCCTGCAGAGAGATCGAGTCTCTCTATATAGATTCTACGTTCGCATTTCCAAATAAAATGCCCCACCGCGACCAGTCTCAAGATTTAATCCTCAAAGTCGTAGAAGAATGGCTAATTGAGAAAAATAATAATAATAAAGTAATTATCGATGTTCACACGTGTATTGGAGGCGAGCACCTATTCGTATCCCTATCGAAAGCGTTCAAAACGCCTATAGCTGTTCACGAGGAAGATTTCAATAACTTTTACGACAACGTTATCGAACTACGACCCTATTTCAAAATAGTTAACGATATAACCGAAGAGAACGACTGGCTGATCCACGCGTGTCATACCAACCGAAAGGGATGTCATCGTAAACAGGGTAATTTCCAAATCAGAATGATTAGACCGTGCGCGTTGGGATTTTTTCAAAAGAATTTTCGCTTCGAAAAAAATATGAACGGGGTTCCGTACGTCGAGGAGAAATTCGAAAACGGAACCCTACGTTCTCGTTTTAAAATTTATTATTCTCACCACTCGTCGTTGGAAGAATTACGAGATATCATTAAATTTATCAATCCGAAGCACGTTCATCCGAATACAGTTTATCGTGGTCGAGAAGAAGAAATGAAAATAGCGTTGACCGTCTATAAACCTAATAGCACGCCAAAGAGAGCTCTTCCAGATGGAGATCAAGAAGATCAAGCAATCGAAAATAAATGTATTTATCTTTCTACAGAAGAATATCGCGAAGCAAAAAGACGTCGGAAGGATATAGTCGAAGATTTGAATTTATTTGGCGATTAAATCGCTCATTTGAAATTTTCATTTTTTAGTAAATTATATTTACGGCGATTAAATTGCTGATTTGATACCTATTTTTACATAATTGTGGAATACGTTAGCGTTCATTTTGTATCGATGTTTTTACGTCTTATATTTTTGTGTTCATTTATTTTTTCGACGTTGATGTTTGAGAAATTACCTACTAATTATTTACACTTAGAAAGTACTGCTGAATTTTGATACATGTTTTTTTGATAATTTTTTTATACTTCACAAACGACGTTTTTTTTTTTATGTGATAGACATTATGTTTTGTACCTGTTTCTCATGAGAATTATTTCCGTGAAATAAACAACGAATAATTTATTTCTTCTCATTATTTTACGCAGGAATCATGCAAAAAATTTTATGAAAATAAAGTAAAACGTATGCATAATTTTTTAAATACCTAAAATTCGTTATCATATTATTTTCCCAAACAAGTTGAATATCACTGAATGCACTGCTACCCTTTCTCTCCGACCCGCTTTCGCACCCCTTCTCACCATTCTATCGATTCAATGAACCATAATATGGCGTACGAGAGGAAACGAAATCGTCGACAATTCCCAATATTTCGGTCGCTGGTTACGTAAATGGTGTAATTTCAAACGTATACAAAATTCGAGAGACTCGTCCAACAGACTTTTCCGATAGACTAGCAACCTACGTCGAAATGGTTTGAAAAATTATTATGAAAATTATGGCTACGAATTTCGGATACAAGAGAGAAGCTGTAAGAGTTAAAGCAATAGTAAGTTTTTACTCGATGATGGCATCGTTTCATTTCATTCGTGTTAGACTCATATGCTAGCTATTGCACACCTTATGTTGCACTCAAGTCTTACTCAGTGTTAGTCGTACGATAAATAGGTCACCGGTACTTTGCATATTCTTTCAGAAAATCGACGGTAATTGCATGCCAGAAACCAGAAAGTTCAGCGTTGATCCTCAAATCACAACTTTCGATGTATTACGAAGCATTTTATCCAAAGCTTTCGACATCAAACCGTATGTTGATCACTGAACCGAATTATCTCGAATAAATAAAATATTTTAATTGTTCTTTTGTTTGAATAGTGATTTCACCGTATTTTATCGAGTATTGGACGACTACAGTCAAGAGACTTATCTACCATTACTTTCTGATTGGGATCTCGATGCAGCCTTCGTAAGGTACTTAATTCTTGTTCAACTGTTCGTGTTAATTTTTTGTACGTCCCTGA
Source organism: Paracoccus marginatus (assembly GCA_900065295.1). Lineage (NCBI taxonomy): Eukaryota > Metazoa > Arthropoda > Insecta > Hemiptera > Pseudococcidae > Paracoccus > Paracoccus marginatus. The sequence continues at coordinate 21,095 of FIZT01000478.1, forward strand.
AGAGTTCATTCAACATATTTTTGGGTCATCTGCACAGTGCCGCGGATCCTTGTCTGTGTTTAAGAGTAGATATGAAGATATACGAAGAAGTAGGCGAAGAATGGACCGGTGGTTCGAATTCTTTATCATGGATTACAGACAGCAAGATACCTCTCAGATTGCAAGGCATGATTATGAATCATGTGAGTAGCTCATGAATTGAGTAATCGATAGTAGAAATACTTTTGTAAACATAGAAATAATATTCGTAGGTGGAAAAAACAGTCAGTATATTTCGTGGTGCTTTAAACTTTATCGAAGATATTCAACAAGCTCAAGAAGCCACAAATCAACCAGTTTTCGCTCCTTTAACCGATGCTGATTTTAGAGAGTACCTCAACTCTGTCGGCCAACTAGTGAAAGTGAACGAATTCAAGAACACCATTTATTTCGGCGGAGTCGAACCAAGTTTTAGGTAGATTTTTACAATCTATAAGTACTAATTTGTATAAAAATAACTTCTCAATTGTGAACGATTTTTTTTTAAATTATTATTTTAGAAGGGTGATATGGAAACATTTATTGAACGTGTATCCCAAAGGTCTTTCGGGCAAAGAGAGAATGGAATATATGAAACGTAAATCTCACGAATACGAGCAATTGAAAAACTCTTGGAAGAACGTCACGAACGATGAACAGGTAACAAATGGATGTTTTTATACCGCTTCATACAAGAGTGAGATAAACTTGTTCGTATTTCAGATGAAAGAAGAATTGTGTTTTGTTACCAGTATGGTTAAAAAGGATGTTCTTAGAACCGATCGTCAACATTCATTCTACGCTGGCAAAGATGACAACCAAAATATAGTCTCTTTATTTAATATTCTCACCACGTAAGCTGCGATCTAGTGCAATCTAATGTCTAAACTTCACCGCTTGAGAATCATCGTCTTCGTTACAGGTACGCTTTGAACCATCCGTCGGTTAGTTACTGCCAAGGAATGAGCGATCTGGCATCCCCTCTGTTGGTAACGATGGGAAACGAAGCTCACGCCTATATTTGTTTTTGTTCGCTGATGAGACGTCTCGCTCCCAACTTTTTAATAGACGGTGTTACTATGACTCAACGTTTCCAGCACTTGGCTGACGGGCTTCTATACTACGATCCGACGTTCTACGCTTATCTAAAAGCTCGTCAAGTTAGTACAAAACGTACCATCCTTCGTGGTATTTCAAATTCCATCTCATTTAGACGCGTTAATTTTCAGGCGGACGACCTCCTCTTCTGCTATCGCTGGCTACTGCTCGAGATGAAACGCGAATTCGCCTTCGACGACGCCTTACGCATGCTGGAAGTAATGTGGAGTTCGTTACCTCCGTCAGATACTGCGGACGAGCTACCTCTGTACGAGGTACGTTTCTGCTCCGACTCGCAATTCCCTCCACCTCCTAGTCCTAGTCCCAGAGAAACACCATACACCAAGGTATGCGCGCTACGACGTCAAACGTCATCCGGCAAAGCGCTCATGATAAACCGCAGCTTAGACGAATCAGTAATAGCAAAACGTCGCTTGCATAATTCGTCGTTCAACAAAGCGAAGAAATTCAGCAGTCTGGACGACGCCGCCTTCTTAGGTAATCGTTACACATCGAAGAATTCGCTAGCTTCGAGTTTAGCGCCGTCTCCAGGCTGCGTATCCGGCTCCGTATTCAACTACAGTTCCAACGCCACCTTAAGCAATAACGTCGAAAAGAAACGACTACTGTTGGACGTCGTCGGCAAATCGAACACCGAAAACGATCTCGCCAAAGCCAGCCAAGCTGCTAATAAAAAAGTGAAAAATTTCAACGAATTTCTAACATTAGAGAAGAAAATAGCGAAAAAGAAAGCTTTCAAAGAAACCGACTCCGGTGAAATACCTTCGGACAGTAGCCCGTCCCCTGACGACTCCAGCGAATACTACCCGATGACTACGTCCATTACGCAGAAACTCAGCAAAGACTTGGAAAACCTAGAAAAGCAGGTATTCAACGTACGAATCGAGAATACCGAAGAGAAGAGCAACGACGTAGACTGTAAGACTATCGGAGAAGAAGTATTCGTTTGGGAGAATCCTTTACAAGACGACGCTGCCCAAGAATTATCGGCCAGTTCGGCCACCAGTACCGATAGCAACGCAGACTCTTCCAGCACAAGCGACGACGTCGCTGTTGAGCCGTCCTCTTGTAACGGTAATAAACACCTTAGCGACGAGTTCGAGTTTGGTAGCTCGTTCACGAGTAAAGATAAGGTCATTCTGCCCGGCCCAACCGAATTCGGAGGCGGTAATCCGTTCCTAATGTTTTTATGTATTTCGGTCCTGACTCAGCATAGAGACTTGATTATGAAATCCAATTACGATTATAACGAAATCGCTATGCACTTCGATAAAATGGTCAGAAAACATAATGTGAACAGGGTTTTGAATCAAGCTAGACTTATGTACGCGGCGTATTTGAAACATCATAGACAGAATTATCTCAAGGTGTGAATGCACCATGCGAGCAGCACAATAATTTACCTAAATTTTCATCTACCTGTTTCTTCTCTTCTTTTCTTTCATTCATTCTTTCTTTCTCTCTATTACTATACCTTTTACCTAATACGAAAATCAATCTAGTGAATTGCTGTGATTATTTAAGAAAGCAGTAACTTGATTTTGAAAAGTTATTCGTCATTCGTAATACAGTAAACTCCGAAAAGGTGTTCAATTTTTCTATCATTTTCATACTTGAATTTTGAAGTATACTTTTTTTAAAAAAATATTTTAAAAAAGGTTAGAACGAAATATTCTTAAACAATACATAAAATTATGATCGTATTTACATAATTGTAATAGTTAATTTGGCTTTTTTATGTAATATTAATCCAATATTATGTTCAACATTTTACATTGTTTAGGTATCTCTATTGTGTTTTTGTACCATTAAGTACGTTTTGTTGACATTTCAATGAATTTTAATACTCCAAGCTTTTTAGAGTAACTAGAAAAATTTTCACTTTGAACTCCGATTGTGAGAATACATTCCATTCATATGATTCATATCGGAATATCCTTCTTATATCCTTATTTAATAATTTCCTTATTTTCTAAGTTTATTTCCTCCATGATTCTACAATAATGTATTAGGAATTTCGCCAAAGATTTTTTTCTTGTTTCACAACTTCTGCTTTCTTTTTTTGTATCGTGTTAAGAATTTCGTTTTCTTTTTTATTTCGTATAAATAAAGGTACAATTTTTGATCGTTCACATTTTATTTGCGTTCTTCGGGTTAGTAATTTGATATCTTACATACTTATCTACAAATGTGTTAGGTAAGTACATTTAGCCTGTATGCTGGTCAAAGGCTCAAAAAACGTAGATAATTAATACAGACCGAAGTTCAACATTTCTCCTCTGTACAGAGAGTCAAATTAATGAAATCGAAAAGTCGATACCCCAAAAGACATAAATCAAGGATCTTCGCTCATTCCACATGCCCCAGGAAGCCAGGATATCCTTCCAAGTCATTGGGGGAGGAGGGAGCGGTCAGAGCAAGTCTAAAAAAAGGACGAATCTCGTGTCTACTGAAAGACCAAAATTATAGACGTAGAGGGTGAAACGTATCGAACTAAACCGAACCGAAATATTTCCATTTTCCTAGCACCTCGAAAATCTCTTTGAACCTCTAGTCTAGAAGTCTACAAGATCTCACATCATGAAAAAGCGTCACTATATCGTCAGAGCCGGAATTTTTGAAAAATTCGACCAAACAAAAACCATCCACCAGTCAATCAAACACGTCCGCCTGCAGTCGCGTTCGCTCGTACGCTTCGAAGCTTTTTGGAAGGATGTTTTGCGGTTTTCATTGCATGAAACTCGACAATCTCTTCGTTAAATAATGTCAGAAAAAATCGAGAAGTGCCGAACTGAAATTTTATTAAGTGCAGTTGCTTCTAAGTTGAGTGCTAATTTAGAAAAAGAAAGTTCTTCGAAGAATGTGCCATTATCAAAGCCCGGTAACTAACAAATCTGAATAGTATAATACTACAATGAAACCATCGAAGTAAAGAGCGTCAACTTTTTCACTAAAACGTGTTGCCATTGTTTTTACAGTTAAGGATTTTACCATACCGAAGCCTGAAAACGATAAGGAATGGGAAGAGATGAAAAATACAATTGCGGCAATGCCAACAGATGCCAAACCGAATGCTGCATCCGTTTTATTTACACTGATTCACCATGAACTTATCGATTTAGGGTTGAATCCGGATTTTCGTTCAAACGGAGCCTGGCCTTGTGATTACAATTATACTATTGAAAGAGATCGGCATATTTATAAGTTCGGGAATGTCAGTCTACGGGTCTCGATTATTGAAGAAGGATATTAGTTGATTCCGCTGTATGAACAGGAACAAAATCCTACTAATGCTCCACAATCTCAAGTTCCTCCAAACGTTGCATCACAAACTAAAGACTGTCGGAAAGGCGAATATTTTTATATTCTTATCGAAGTGAGTTACTCGTTCTGTAAAATGGTGTTTGAATTTGTAACAGAATTGCCTTTAATTATTTTCGTCAACTTATTTGTAGCTGAAAAATGATCCTTCCGGTTTCGGATACACAATTAGTGATTTCCTTCGGGATGATATTCCATTATTTACGGCAAAATCGGAAACTATGGATAGGGTACGGATGCGAGATCTTCGAGGGATAGTATGTGACGATATTCAGAAATTGTAAGTATTCTATAGCGCCAATACACACATCATTTTCTTAATTTGTTGCTGTTTTTTGTATGATTTTTAAACGACTATTTTTAAACTAATAGTGAAGGATGTGCTACAGGAAAAAAATTCCAGTGTACGGAATATTCACGACATGGTGTAAATCCCTTTATTCCTCTCTCTTCTGGGAAGCGAAAAATGGGCGAAGGTGGCAATTCGCCAGAAAGTAATGCTCCGGGTAAGAAGCAATCTACAGTTACGTAGAATACGTTAATACTCTAAAGTTACCTATAATTATTTTTTCAGAAACGCGAACAAGTTTATCGTTCATTGGTAGTGAAGAACTAGAGGCGGATTTTGATAAAGTTCAAAATGATAAACCTACGGAGCCTGCTAAACTAGCCGCAACCTTGATGACCATCTTGCGTAATACCTTTAAATGTAGCGTACCGACTTTCCACTCGAACTGGCTTGTACCGCCAGATTATACAAACCAAGTCATTTTCTTCCAATATCCAACCATCAAAAAACCTTTTTCAATTTCAGAGGAATGCGACTACGACACTTATAGAATGTCTATTTTGTGCAACGGAAGTGATTATTTTGTTGTATTTAGAGTAAGTAGTACTTACTATTTATTATTATTCTTTTCGTTGAATGAAAATATTTAGTATATTAAGAAATTTGATTTTTTAGGAAGCACCAGTTCCTTCCAACTATGTTGTCAAAAAAATTAGATCATGTCTCGTACCGAAGTTATTCGCCGATGACACTGAAGAAGGTGGAATGATTGCCATTAGTGAAACCATGAAATGGTATAACCTGAATCAATGGCTGAAAGGAGTTATCGTTAAATTGTAAGTATATCGGTATTATTTTGCAACCCGCAGGTGGGGGGGGTCTTACTTCACCCTGTAATACTCGTGACTCGATCTGTGGGTCAACTAATTCATTTTTTTTTTTTGCAGTTGTTCGAAAATGTCGGACGGATTTTCTACCCCTTCGTCTTCGTCTGATGAAAGATCACTGTCCAGTGAAAATCAATCTCCTGCGGCTGATTCTGAATAAGTTCAAAATTTTATAAATATCTGCATTTTTGGATCAGAAATGTGTTTCCAAAGATTGAAAAACAGATTTTAAAATTCCACCCCCTTCCCCTTGAATTTATGAGATGGTTTTATATAAAGACCACGATGCAATTATGTGTCCTATTTTTTAAGAGTAAAATTTTAAATTTGAGATCAATTCAACGTTTATTTACAGAGTTGCAGATTCATGTGTTGCAATTTAAGGCCTACAAGTTGTAAACGTTACTTGACAGAAGGTTAGGAGAAAATGACCTATTTTTTTTCTAAAAGGAAAGTAACGTTTGTAGTGGGAATTTTTAGGATCCTGACTCCTGAGAAATGTTGAAAAAGGTGTGGTCTGAGTTTGCAGAAAAAGTCCAGTGCGCCAGAAGGAATAATATTCATCTACTCACGTTTAAATATTTTATTAACGTTCTAAAATTTAAATAAAATAAAAAAATACATAAATAAATTATCGTTAATAAGAAAACACGATAATATTATTTTAGGGAAATGGGCGGGAAGGGGCAGAGGGTGGCTGACGTGGCAAATTTCACGAAAAATAAGCGCTATAACTTTACAGAGGTATTCGTTAAATTATTGTTTATTTTCGCGGTATAAATTTCTCGACAATGTAACAGGTATTCGATTAGTACATACATTTTTGATCCCGTACGAATGAAAATTATCTATGTATTAAAAGAAAAAACGGTAGCGAAATGCGTTTTATTCGATGATTTTAAGCACCTTGCCAACGCCGACGGTTTTACCTGCAAAAAAAAAAAACGATTGTATTAGCTAGTGGTATTCAAATTAAGTTCAAATTTTACAACAGGTGTGGTCAAATTGAATAACTCAGCGTACCTTCGTCCCTCAATATGAAGCGACCCATCTGAGGAAAACTTTTAAATATTTCCATACAAATCATTCCGGTGCATTCGAGCCTCATTATAGCAACTTGATCTTGTTTGACGAAACGTGGTCTGGTTTTGGATTTTTCTCCAGTTTTCTTATCAATTAAACAGAGTAGAGCCTGGAACGAGTAGAGAACACAAAGATCAGAAATTGGACTGGAAAAGTGAACCGAAGTGGAGGTGAAGGATTTCCAATACCATGACTGATGAACTAGAACTTACTTTAACGACAACTTCTTCGGCAGCGCAATGAATATGCATCACAGGAGAATATCCAGGACAAATGATACTTTTATGTTCTAGAATTACAACCTAAATGGTACGAAACAAGTATATCTTCGATTAGAAATCGTTAAAATAGTAAAGGCACGGGGTGGGGATTGTCTTCAGGCAAAGAATGCAGTAAAAAAAAACGCGATTTTCTTAAACGCTTTACACTGCCTAGGCCTGTGTCATTTTAAAGATTCGTTTTAAAAAACGAATAAGACGAACTCTTTCTAAAAGCGAAAGTTGAACAATTACAAACTTACTTGAGCATCGAAAATTTTTCCTACATGTACCGGATTAACAGGATCGCATAATACAAATCCGGGAGAAATATCTTCTTCTTCGATACCTTTTAGTTTGGCTTTAACATTTTCGCCAGGAGCTACCGAGTTTACTTCGACGTCGTCACAGTAGAACTGATCAACGACTACCGGAGTCTGAAACGTACAATACGAGCGTCAATATTGGAGAACTTCTTTAACCAAAGGTGAGCCGTACGAAGAAGATTCAAGTATTTCGAAAACTTACCCTATTTGGCATCACCACTAAAGTTTGACCTTTTTTGGCTTCGCCCGCTTCGACTTTACCCATAATAAACGTACCCATATCTCTATACTTATCAATAATTGGCATTACAAATGGAGCTTCGGCTTTTCTATTAAGAGCTGGTAATTGATCTATGAATTGGATAAACGAAGGTCGTCCGCTGAAACGAAACGGTACGTGCATGAGCACGAGTGTAACGATTTGAAAGATTTTAGGCGAAATAACTTCAGCGATAGCTTACCTCCACCATGGGCAAACGGATGGATCGAGAGGGTCTTTTAAACCTAAACCAGTCTGTCCGGATACTGGCATAAATGATAAATCTTTAGCCGGATTAAATCCTAATTTTTTTAAATAAGGTAATATTTTATCGTGACATTCTTGATATCTTTCTTCTGACCACAGTACAGTCGGATCGTCCATTTTATTTATCAAAACTATTAAATGCTGGACGCCGGCTGTTTTGGCTAACATGGCGTGTTCTCTGGTTTGGCCTCCTCTATCGAAACCCGTCTCGAATTCTCCTTTTCTGGCCGAAATTACCTGCAAAAAAATTAATAACAATGAATCGTCGAGCTACACAATCTACGTTTTCTACAATAAAAACAGAAATCACTTACTAATACGGCTAAATCAGCTTGAGCTGCTCCACCGATCATATTTGGCACGAAACTTTTATGACCGGGGGCATCTAAAATGGTAAAGTGTTTCTTTTCGGTTTCAAAATAAGCTCGTCCAACTTCGACTGTTTTACCTTTTTCGCGCTCTGTAATGATATAAAAATTGTTACATTTCGTACCATCAAATCATCCAAACCTCGATGGTAATCGACACTCGTACCTTCTTGATTCGTATCGAGAGCCCAAGACAGATACCAAGATTCTCTGCTCCTTTCTTTAGCTTCGCGTTCGTATTTTTCTAACGTACGTTTGTCAACCATACCGGTCAAAGCCATGATTTGTCCTCCGATGGTGGACTTTCCGGCGTCTAGAAAAAAACAAAAATCTCTTCATAGAATCCTGTCAGATGTGCAATGAATATTACATAAATGATAACTGAGAATTTCACTTACCGACGTGTCCGATTATAACCAAATTAACGTGTTCTTTTTTGATGGCATCGACGGGCAAAGCGGCAACTTTTTTGCGCGTCTTTGTTTTATCGAGTTCGGTCAAGGTATCTTCTTTTTCTTCCTCTTCTTCTTCTACCTCTTCCTCTTCCTCCTCCTCGACATTATTATCGTCTTTGTCGCTGGACGACGCGTTATTCTTCTTAGGAGATGCTAACTTACCACTATCGACGGCATCTTCCCAGCAATCCGCTATGGCCGAACTAGGCGAAATTTGTTTAGCCGAATCGCCGGCCACAGGCTGCTCGGCGGAATCCGCCTGCTGCGTTACTTCTACCCTAGTCATTTCAGATTCTGTTCCTGCGTCAGAAGAGTTCGAGGGTTTAGTGTTTTCACATGAAGCATTTTCGTCAATCAACTCTTTAGGTGTTACGTAAACGACCCCGTTTTTTAATTCGCAATTCGCCTCTGTAAAGTGTCCATCGCCAGTTAATATAATGAATTCAAAGGCCGAACTAAGCTTCGTAATATCAAGCGGCGCTACTATCGCATTAATCACTCTACTAAGAAAACCTGATGAAAGCTTTAATCGAAAATTAAGAATAGGTCATAAAAATTGCTCCATAGTGTAAATCCATTACGAGGAAAATTTCATTCAAAATAAACATATGATGAACAATTTTGCGGTATGAACAACTGGTTACTTTACTCGAGCACTACAAAGCGATTTAAAACGATGATTTAATGAAACAGCGAAAAACTGATGATTAAGATGAAATGATATGTTTCAAACAAAAAATCGTATAAAATTACAGAGGCAATCGGGTACAACGAATACGTAGCAGATGGCGAAACAAAGCTACAACAATGTTCGTCCATAGTCAGCAATTCATAATTATTACCTGTTTCACTTTTATCAGCTTTAGCACCAAAACACCCAAAATTTGGAACGAATTCAGCTGCGTTTACGTTCAATGTAGAGATCTTCTTAGCAACGTCGTTATTGCGTACGGCGTCCGATTGACACGTTGTTTGTTCCCACGAATCAGGAGTTCCGTTACCATCGGACATTTTCTTCACGAATAATTACATCAACTGGAATTTTTTAATTAAACCTAATTGATAAAACCACTACTCGAAAGATCAAAGTGTCCAATTTTTGAAGACGCATGCAGACTGCCTCATCACGACGTGAGCTACTTTCAGACATACAACGATTGGATCGGAATGTTGTGTTTTTTGGCTTTCGAATCGAATGGCACACAGACGTACAAAGATTCCCAAGCGAGAAGCCAATTTGACATTTCAATTTATTGACCTATCTAATTTTAAATAGTCTACGAACGATATTCCAAAGAAATTCAAAATTCAAATTATTTCAAAAAAGCCGGATTGATCGTAATCGAAGTAATGGAAGGTGCAAGAGAGAATAATTCGAAAAAGATCTCGGCCACCGACCCCGGCTTTTCTGAAATTTTGAATTTTGGAAGATCAATACACTCGAAGTTCTGCACTTCGTTTCGTAATACTTGAAATAAAAATAAATATGTACATTAACATTCCCGCAAGTCAAGACACCACATTGACAGAGGCGAATGATATTTCACCTTTCATAAACACCAACCATTTTCAATGCATAAATACTTCATAGTATTAATGAAAAACCCAAGTTCTCAATGAATGAAAAAAAAAACAAAAACGTATAAAATTGTTCTATTTTGATTATAAATTAAGAAAGATATAAATGCCACGTAAAGAACGTTTGAGATAAATGCCTATAACGCTATGAACACTATTCTCAGTAGTCTCATCTCATGAGACATGACTAGTCACCTTCACAGTTTCTTGCTACTGCGAAACAAATTTTAAAAATTAGAGCTGATTTATAACAACTCTCACTTCATCGTTCTACAGTTCGTCGGTAATATTTCTCTCAGTTTGAACAACAACCGAATCTTCGGTGTCACTGACGTACCCTTCCTCATTTGTGTATTTGATTGGAAAAATAATCAACGGGTTGACAGATACAGCGATTAAATTCCGAGTTGGAAAGTGGTTCTTCCACTCATCCCTGGGATGTTTATCGAACATGATAGGCAAAAATTCATCAACGGGTAATAATTTCTTGAGAGGGTTTGCTTCCAGCAACTTCAGTGCTCCTCGTTTATTAATTATGTAACCCAACGTCCAATAAGTGTAATCGGGATAAACCAAGTTGCTATTTTCATCAACCAAGGACTCGTTCTTCGGGTTCATAATTTTCCTACCTAAATAACTGAAATAGTAAATTACAGCAAATTACAAATCGGTTAATAGCATTTTGTTTCATGATTTCATTATTTGAGAAGGGATACATACGCCAACTCCCAGCGTAAATTTGGATTTTTCAATTCTTCGAGTAAATCGGTGAACTTTGAAAGAAAATATTTTTCAAATCGAACGTCGTCTTCAAGGATTAATATTTGTTCGTAATTTTCGGCGACCATCTAAAAGCACCAAAATGGAAATTAAACAAGATGATATGAACCCAACTGAACACTTTTCAGATCTCCAAATTAATATTATTTGCATACTTTTTTCCACAACTTGTAATGACTCAAGAAACATCCGATTTCGCCTTTTTTCATTGGTCTAAAATTATCCATAGTCAAGAGATATTAATTAAAAAAAAAAAAAAAAATGTAATCAAGCGATCATATAAATAAGTTTACCTTTTATGGTAAGGATCTTGATAACCCTTCATCAATGATACTCCCATCTCTCTCAACTGAGCATCACTCAAGGCTCTAAAAATACGATATTAGTTAAAGATCGATTGAGATGGAGAGAACCTACACAAACATTGAAGAAGCAAAAAACTTACTTCCCATCAACTGCTTCGACGAAGGTGAAATCAATTCCTAATTCGTCTAAACTGTACTGCATTCTTTTTCTTCTTTCTGTTCTTCGTTTCAAGTTGATTACGAATATTTTGTCGAATCCGAATCTGCTTTTTTCGATCGACGTTACATGTTTCGATAAATATCCATGAACTGGCAGCGGTGGCTGGTCAACTAAACCGATGAATCGAGTGAATAAAAATCTCCGAATGATGATCGTTCAGTAAAAAATCGCGTTACCACTTATGAATAATTTCAAATTCAACAGATTATCTCGTTCGTCTGCGAAACTTTGATTTTCCTCCAAAGGTACAACAGTATATCCGTAATTCAGATCGTTGCAAATAAATAATGGAATTCCTGAGCACACACGTACATATTAAATTTCACAACACCGCCAAGTATACAAATCAACATTCGAATAAGAAAATCTTCATTCGCGCTTACCAGATTTATTAGCAGCGATGGCGAACGCGATTATGTCATCATTGGGACCCGTATAATCGGCGATTTTAGTAGGCGAATACGTTAACGAATCTGAACTGGACATTTTCAAATTGATCAACACAGCGCTATGAATCATAGGTACGTTAAAACATCCGACTTCATCACGATTTAAAATCTTCTCGTAGTCTTCGGTTCTTTTATAATAATACGAAGACGTCATACCACACCAAAAATTCGAATACATACTGTCCGTTGACAGCATCGGTGCAACGACGACTTTTTCTTGTTCGATGAGCTTTTTCAACGCGAGTGGATTCGTGATGAAAGAATCGCAATCCAAAACCTTGAATATCATTTTAGATTAATATTACGATCGATCGAGTCGAAGGCAACGAGATTACAATTATTACCCAAACATAATCAGCCCACTTGGTCCTGGCAAGTTTCAGTGATTTTTCTCTCAATTCTATGATATGTTTGTAACGTGAATCGGACCAATGTGCGATACCCGTTTCATCGCCAAACCTACGAGATGAACTGTCAATTTCTAAGTCGATGGAATGATAACTTGTAATCACGTTTTCAACCCATTCCCTCAGTACGGTTACAGAATCATCTTCGTTGTGATCGGTTCGTATCCTGCATCAGTTAATTAGGATTATGAGAATTGGGTAACACGACTACCGTATATACAAATCAAGAAAACGTACCATAATGATATTCTATCCTTTGGATAATCTAACTGTGAAAATAAACTTAGAAAATAAGGCAGCGAGATGGCTTTATTCCGAACTAGAATAGCGACGAAAACAGTGGGTAATTTCAACTCGGTTGACGCGACGAAGGAAAGGTAAAGAATTAATGGCGAGTAAAAAAATACTCGAAAAACTGAAACATCCATTTCATTTTAATTATTTCAAGTTACTAATTTATAAAATACGTTTTTATTTTAGTAACTGTTTCATTTTTTTTAAATGTTCAGCGGTTTGTCAATTTTTTGAGCCGGATAAGCGAGTTGATAAAAATGGAAAAAAAATGTATTGATAAGAAATCGAAGACCAACGACAATCCACGATTCACTCCGAAGTAGAACGAGAAACTCGGAGAAATAGAAAAATTTAATAATCAGCAAAATTTATCTTTCTTTTTCAAGTTTTATTCGAAAAAATTTAAGAAAATGAAATATCGCATGTTACATTTTATTCAAACAAAGTCAAAATTAAAACACAGAACATAACACATTATAAAATTAGAACAACAAAGCACCTTCGTAAAACATTTCTAAAATCAAATTTAAGCTACTTGTGGTCTGTAACTTGATGAAAATTATTAAAATAATAGGAAACTAGTTGATGTGAACTCGTTATCTAAATTAGTAAAATTCACTCCATTAAAGATTCGTTAAAAAAAAAGAAACAAAAGGTTAGGACTAGAAAATAGTTAATACTTTGGTGATAATGATGATTGATGAAATTTCAACCTGGGATCTTAACTTCCAGTAAACAACGAGGTAAAAAATAATGTTAGTAAAGTTAAACTCGTTTTTTTTCCAATAAGAAAAAGAAACAACAAATAATAAGCGTTAAGAAAAAAAACGAAGTGAAGAAAAAAACAACGAGTAAAAATCTAAATCAAATGTTTCTCTTAAAAAAAAAAAATACGATATGAACCACCAATAAAAACATTGCACTTGGTTAAATTTTTTGCGAGGAGAAATGATATTCTAATGAGATCACTTTCCTTTTCACTCGGATCTACTCAGTATCTCAGATTCTTCGATCTGTAATATTTTTCGGTGCTAGTTTCGATCGAGACTGCACGTCTTTTAAACTTGATCGATGAAAAATTGTTCATAAACGATGAAATTATTCGGTTGCGGTACGATGGTACTGAGATGGTAATGTTTTTGTAAAAACTTCAACAATTTTTCGGAAGGCCTATCGATTGGAATCATGTTCACGGTTACACCGTTATCCTACAAAAATAAAATAACATTCAAAGAAAAATATTCGCCGAGTTGACGAATTCGAGTAGAATAATACGTAAAATAAAACACTAACTTTTAACATAAAGTCGAATAACGTTTTACCGTAGCCTTGTCTTTGTTTTGATTCATGAATATAAAAATCTAAGCAGCAGAAGCAACGTTTCTGAATATACATTCCGGCGAGATCAAAAATGAATAAATTCTTCCATCCCATTTTCAAAAATCCTATCACGTTTCCATCACAACTGAAATTATCACAAGTTAAATAACATATTACGACGAAAATTCACAAACACAAGGTCATAATTAAGCGCAATTAAACAAACTTATTAGCGTTCAAGTTCGCCATAAGGTAAATAATTTGGTCGGAGTTGGCGAATTTCAAAGCACTCGTCACCGGAGTTCTGAGATTTTGGGCCCTGGCCGAAGCTTCGCCCAATTTGTCCAAAATATGGCCTATCGTGGCCGCACATAATCTGTAAAATCAACATTATGTACGTAAATCGATAATTATCAAGTAGAACTTACTGATGAAAAAGTAGCTGCATTTTTTACTCGCCTTTTATCTTCAACCGATCCAGCAAAGTCCACTGGTAACAGGTTGTTTTGTATAACGGATACATCTTCTAGCAGGAAATCGCTCAATTTGAATTTAAAATCCATTTGGTAAACGAGTAAATTATGTGTTTAACACGGGTAATTTTTATCTTTGTTGCAACATCACCGAACATGTAAACCTTATTAAAATACGAGATCACTTTCGACGTGGAATTTTACAACTTATTCGAATGCACGGTTACAAGTAACTATACCTATGAGATTGAGATTCACTTCAATGGAATGTCAATTTTGAAAAAAAGAATAACCAATTTTCTGAAATGTAAAACGAAGTAATTTTATGCAAAACTTTACGTAACCGAGTAACTTGTTTATTTTCTTCAGTTTTATCAGCAAATGAAAATTTTCATGTCGTGGTGTCGTGAATAAATCAGCGTTGCCAATTTAGGAATTACAAAATGTAATAATTCATGTAACACTTGAAATTTAAATTAAACTTGAATCATCAACGCTGAAAAATTATTTTGAAGAGTTGCACTCGAACAGTATTGATCTAGAACTTTTGATTTGTTTGAAATCCAAGTCGTTGTTCAATGTTTGAAGTTTATTATTTGATACATGCATCATGCAACACTATATGTATGTTCAGATTACATATGAAGACGTCAATTCCAAAGCCGGGTTAGTCCAAAAAACTCTTTTTTGGGAAATCGAAAAAAACATTGTCAGTA
>FIZT01000500.1:0-18185 GCA_900065295.1 Paracoccus marginatus
GGGGGGGGGGTCACATGCAAATTTTAAAAGTCACTTTTTTAGGACCACCCTAATGAATACCCATCACGGCCAGAGCCTAACGAGATTCTTTTTACAGGTGCTTGTCTCGGAACGTGTATTGCAGGCGTTGCATTTATGGTTTCGTATTTTTCTGGAGTAATCGAATCGTCCATGTTGATGACTTCAGCTACGAGCGGACCTCTAGTCGGTGTTTTCATCTTAGCTATGTTTGTTCCTTTGGCTAATTGGAAAGTAAGTGGCGGAATTGTAATCGCGAAAGCGACGACTAGTTTCGTAAATTTCCCAGAACAACGACGAATCAGATATTTCGCAAAAATAACTCGATTTCCTTTGACAGGGCGCATCCATCGGGATGATCACAAGTCACGCCGTTACAATTTGGCTGATCGCCGGATCGTTGACTATGGAAAAACAGGAGGTTCATTATATGCAAACGTCGACGAACGAATGTGCAAATGTGTCTTTTATGAGCCGCGATTCTTTATTTACCCAACCGTCAACCACTCCAGCGCACTTGAAACCGCATTTGTACCCTAACGAATTCGTCGACGATTTAGTCGAACCACCTACGTCAGCAGATTCATACCTGAGAATAGCGCTCGCGGAAAATAAGTACGTTGCGGTGTTATTAGATGGTATACGACCCTGATACGAATTCTTTATCTATCACGATTTTGGTTTTTTTTTCAGCGATATTTTGACAACGTTTTATCGCATTACTTACATGTATTACGCACTGATTGGTTGTTTCATTACCGTCTTCGTAGGCACCATTATAAGTTACTTCACAGGTTAGTTATCCCTATCAACGTGCATCAACCAAAATCACACAGTTATTATAAATGCAATTCGTCTTTCATTTGTAGGTTCCAGCAACGAGCACAAATATAACGAAACATTACTGCATCCGATAGCCAGAAAATTATGCTCGTTCTTCTGCTGCCTACCTAATTGTTGTACGGGTGAAGAGTCACCTAGACCTAAACGTATTCCTAGTATGAGTGAAAGATTAGCTTCGCAGGATTTCCCCAGCCAAGTAGATACGATCAATGAAAAATCGTCGAAAATATTCTGCTATACAAACGATGCATATAATGCTGAAACTGATAGTCGCGGACAAGAAGTAATTAGCTGAGGCACCGCATAATGGATAGTTAACGTTGACCTTTGTAAATATGTAAAAATCTTGCTCAAGGAGTTTTTTTAAGTTATTATTTATAATTTTCGTTTGATTTTCCTCCTTTGATTTTAGTCATTCAATGATATTGTGATTTTAGTCTAACTTCTGTAAGATATTACGCGTGGCGATTTTTATGTGAATTTTTTTTAGTCATTTTTATTTTATATTTTTACCTCTCGTGTGTCGTAAGCGTGTTGTCGATACTGTCTTGCATTTGCATTAATAACGACGATTATCGAAAGTTGAGAGAAAAATGTGATGCGTAGTTTTTCAGATATTATTTAAATTTTTTCATATTGTTCAATTATCGATTAAAATGCTCATTTGACTCGATTTTATCAATTTGTAACGAATAAATATTTCATTTTTTTCATCATTCAAAATTTCGGATGGATGAAATGCGATTTTTTTTTTTTTTACCAAGTATCTTACAAGAAGTCTTATCGTTCAAAAAAGGAAACAAGATCACGTATTCGTTCTTTATTGGTACGATACAAAAATCTTCAAAAAAGAAAAAAGCTTAGACATAAATCATTTTCTCGACTGCGAATTTTTCGATTTAAAGTATAATAAGCACTTCTGTAAAAAATGTTTTAAAAAAGTAGTATAATCGCAAAATGTTGACTAAATTACACCCATCTTCACTATTAAATTTCAACAACACTTCGAACATTACAAAAAATTAGTCTTTGTCAAATGAATGAAATTAACATACATCGCATTAATTCATTACAATTTGGATAGGTAGTAGAAATAGAAATTATAAAAATAGAAAATTAAAAATGGGAACTATAAAAATATAACAAAAATGAAATGTAATGAACACCAGAGGAACTAGGTAATTTCACTTCAGAAGACGTTTTAGTACACTAAAAAATTTTATACGAATACAAGCTCAATTCATGTGAAAATACCGTTGAATATAACAAAATAAGACGAAAATTATAAATGAGTATATAAATGCTAAGAAAGTGCATAAAAATATTGACAAACGAAAATAATAAGATACTTGGTGTAATGTATTATTCACATACACGTTCGATTTTTATATAAAACAAAGCGTAAAAAATGATGCAATTTTCCAAGGTATAGAAATATAATTTCTTGAAGACAGATTTAGTAGGCGTTGCTTCGTTGGCCGCCTCCGTTACAATCTCTTCGCATATGGCCGACTTCGCCGCAATCGTAGCATGTTTTTTCAGAAGATGGACATTCACGTGCTAAATGACCCGGCTTATTGCAGCTATAACAATTACTTTTAATAACACGTTCGGTGCATTCGCGAGCCATGTGACCGGATTTGTTGCATGTGTAACAAACTAACTTAGGAGGACCTCTTTCGGCTCGGTCACTGTTTGAACAATTTTTAGAAATGTGTCCAAATTCATGACACGAATAACAACGATCTGCTTGGCAGTCGCGTGCAAAATGTCCTAATTCGTTGCATTTGTAGCATTTTTCTTCACGTTTTTCGTTAAATGGACAAGATCTTGCGTAATGTCCAGTCTTGTTGCAACGATAACACGCACCATTGTTCTCCATTTTTAAGTACTAACAGTAATAATATAACTTAATTAAAAATATATTTACCGATTTAAATTCGCCGACAAAATTCCATCAAACTTGCACATTGAACATCGATTGACCAAAGTATTATCTTATCTTCAGAATTCTGGATGGCGAGATTACTCGCAATTGTTGGACTTTTGATTGAGGTTTATGCATGGTTTATATCATGTTTTTATTCTTAACTTGATTTTTTCGGTTTGTACGGATAAATTTGAAAAAAATTCAAAGAAACATCTATTTAAAATTGTCAAATTTTTAATTTTGATCTGTAAAAGGTTAAAATTGCTGAAAATTTATATAAAAAAACAAATAAATTGAAAAATATTTTGAAGTTTACGTTCAGTTCAATTATCATTTTATAGAGTGCGCTCAATGATGATTTTTATTTTCAATTTTTTAAATGAAACGCCAATAAACCAACCTGGTGTTCCATTTGAAGTACAAGAAAAACTTGCATTAAATTGCATAAAATTTGATAAAAAAAGACGATATTTTTTCGGAAAAATTCGATGAGTATTGTATAGTTTTATTTCGATTCACGTTGTTATTTTTTAAAAATGATGAAAAATATGTATAGAAATTAATTTTTTAGTAATATTTTTCTCGGTTAGCCGTTAGATGTGTATAATAATATTATTAATTTTGTATTCCTCACTACAATCAGCTGATTAAAATTGTAAAGAGGTGAATAGGTGAATGTTAGATAACGTGACGTCATGAACTTGTAAAGTATCCCGATCCAACGTACACAAAAACACAATAGTAATTATTTGTTTTCATTATTTTCGGAATTCACATCACACTTATTCATCACAAAGGAATAAGTAAATTCGCGTAGTTTTCGTCGTCAGTCATTCGAATGAAAATGTGGACTGCGTGTTTATATCATTTATGGAGTTTTGTGATAACTTAATTACGAATTAAAGGTATTTACGAATGAAACAATAGTGAAACGATAACGATACAGCGATGATGCCACCAAGACGACATCGAATGACATACGTTAGCCCCTGCGTTAAATATATGATATTTTTGCTAAATTTCATTTTATGGGTGAGTTGATGGATTTTAAAATGATTTCATATCAAAGTTACTGCGAGCGCCGATGTCGACTGTTCTGATAAATGTTCAGTTTTCATGGTTCAAAGTTGATGTTTTCAAGGTAAAAAGCTTCTTTACGAGGTATGCAAATTTTTTCTTTGTTTCAGCTTTTCGGATGTGTCCTTATGGGGATAGGAGTATATGCATTTCACGACAAATGGCAGGCAACTGGAGTAAGGGTAGAAACAATTTTGGATATCATCCTGAATATTTCACTGGTACTGATCATTCTGGGAGGAATCATCTTCATTGTTAGTTTCGCTGGTTTTATCGGTGCCCTGAGAGAAAATACATGTTTACTGAAATTTGTAAGTTCGAGTTGAATTGTAATCATGTTTTCGTTATTCTATTTTCAAACTAAACGCAATACCTACTCAAGCCTACTGCAACGTAAATTGTAATCTGTAGGCACTGAAAAAATAATCCATTCTCAATATTTCAATTTACCTAATGAATCTTCAGCTCAAGTTTTGTGATGAATCATCACTCTTGAAAATTTTGAAAGTATTTGAAGTATCTGTACTTTATGTTTGGTACATATGAAAAAAGCGATTGAAAATTTCGCGCATGGGTAATTTTTATTGGTCAGTAACCCGAATATGTGGGTTTTTGTCCTCGTATTTCCTGTTCACGCGTTAAATTTGTTCCAGCTCGTCGTCGAAACAGTTACTTTTATGTAGGTATGATAAGGGATATTGCTCTGTTCATCTTTGTCGATACCACGTCTGAATTAAATTTCACAAATGAATTTTTTTCTTCAGTTTATTTGTATTGCGTTACTGCTATGACTAATTGACTTACGTATCAACATTATTCGTTATCTTTTATTTTGCAGTATTCATTGTCGCTGTTGATATTCTTCCTGTTTGAAATGGCGATTGCTGTTGTTGGGTTTGTTTTTCCCCACGCAATGCAGTCTACTTTGGAAGAATCATTTACCGATAAGATTATACATTCTTATAGAGACGATGCTGACTTACAAAATCTAATTGATTTCGCGCAGCAAGAAGTTAGTTTTGAATCTATTGTATGTTTTCTTCTTGCATAGAGTGTATTTCAAGTTTGAAAATTATATGCTTACAGTTTCAATGCTGCGGACTTAGCTCAGATGGGTACATAGATTGGTCAAAAAATGAATATTTCAATTGCACTTCTCCCAGCGCTGAAAAATGTGGAGTGCCTTTTTCGTGTTGTATTAATGCCACCGAAATTACGGTATACTTTTTAACATAGTATTTGTAGCTTGTAATTATGTTTATTTTAATTTTTCTAATTTTAATTGATGTTCGTGTTCAGGGTAATCTGATTAATATTATGTGTGGATATGGAGCTCAAGAATTACCAGTAAGGATATTTTCAGAGTTGATGAAATTAGTATCACTATCGGAGGTTAGAAATAATATGCGTATTTTTTCAGGTTGCTGAAGCTAGTAAAAAAGTATGGACTAGCGGATGCATAGAAGTTGTCCGATTATGGGCTGAAAGAAATTTATATACCATTGGAGCTGTTGCACTCGGAGTGGCTCTTTCACAGGTAAGTTCCTGGTAAACTTGATTTTTACAATTGAGTGATAATTTATCGTACAACCACCATCGTATGATTTCATTTTTACAGCTATTAATAATAAACTTGGCGAAGACATTAGAAGGCCAAATCGAATTACAAAAATCCGGATGGTCATGAAATATAGCCGCCTACCGCGCGGCACTATTTGATGGGTATGTTGAATATTGAATGAAATATTACCCAATAAAAAAGATCTACAGAGTGGATTAATACCTACGTAAAATCTGTGTTTTAATTCCTTAGGTATGGAGTTTTATAAAAAATACTGTCCGATTCAGTGCTCAATGGTAGGCTAACACTCTATCGAAAGGGACCATTTCATCAGACGCGTTTTATGATATCTCATTTTCAAACGTGTTCTTTAACATCACATATAATTGAGCTATTATGTTGAAATTTACCGATATTCAAAATCATTTTGTGATTTATTTATTCGCTATAACGTATAATTCAACTACGATTTTTTTTTTCAATCGAGTGCCAAAAAAATGTTCACATTTTGTGGTTCGTTCAAATGCTTTTATACAGTTCTTAATTCCGTATGCTCTATCACTGCTTTTTTGTTAAAGGATCGCTGAAACAATTCAATTTTCGAATCGCTCAATATCTTCAGAATATACGCACTTGTAAAACAACCGTCTTCCAAGAGAAGGGTCAAGTTGAAGATTTTTGAGCGATTTATTTACCTAAATGACAAAAAAAGTACATAATTATGTTGTGTTCATTTTTCTGCCCTCTTTTCCTCATCATTTTAATTTTTTTTTTCAACATAATGATTTCAGTGTGATTTTTTATTTTTTATGTGATCGGCTAAATTTTTTGCTTTGTACATATTATGTCGATATTGTGTTCTATAATATTATTTTTTACCTATTGTTTTTTTTTCTATTTATTTATTTATTTCATCATTGAAAAGAGTCATTGTATATTGCTGATTTCATTGTACTCGTTGACATTATTACTCTTCCCCGATAATTTTATATCTAAATCTGTGATTTTGTGATTTAGTTTTTTTTTTTGTATGTAACTATGTATTTATGTTGTATGCTTCTTATATCGACTATTTTTCGATTTTTTCTCGACTGTTTTAGCCTACTTAAAAGTAGTGGCGCGAACGATGGTTAAATACGAATTGTAGTATATGTTTACAATACTTGAACGTTTTACGTAGTAATATTATACGTAAATATGTAATTAAAATTTTATATTGTTTTTTCACATTTGTGTTTCTTTCTCATTGCGTGTTGGTTGACTCTTCGTTTCCCTGAAAATCTGGTATGTTATTGTTTAACCGAAGCGTTCGAGGTGATGAAATGTGTTTGGAAAAATAACAACCTACTCCAAGTAGTACACGATTCTAGATGGATACGTGTTGTTCAACGATGCCTAGAATATGTATTTTTGATGACACAGATTCCGTTCAAAAAATATATTTTTCAAAATGGTTAGACTTATTCATAGTTCTAGTTAAGAATGTTCAGTCAACTCATCACAGGGAGAGCAAAACTTTGCAGCTATAAAAATGGTACTTACTCATTAACACTATATACATAACAAAATTACAAAAAACGTAGGTATCATTCTTATACGACACATCTAATGTATTCGCTTAAAAATAATTTTATAAAACATACAAACATTGGTTAACAACTTAACTTACGAATTGAAAAATCTATCACATTTTTTTTAAAATGTAAGGAGTAAAACAGCCTTGTTCTTAAAAATACGGCAAACGGTATGTTTAAAACTTAATGAACGAAGAAGTTTAGCAAAATTAATCCTACTGCAGATGTCAACTTCACGGCACTACTAGTACTTCGTATTTTTGTAAAATATGGCAACGTATCTAATGTTACTGTATAATTACGTAGCCACTTGGGACCGTTTATTTTCTTATTCTTATTATTTCCATCTTGCCAATTACCTGCGGGTATGTAAATATCTCGACTTTTCGCTCCTTTGGTTACTACTGGAGCTACTACTACTTCTTCTCCCAACATGAATTCTACAGAAAAAACAACAACAACATTTTGAAAGTTCAGAAATTTTACAACAGAACTGGAAGTGATGAATTGATGAGTGATACTGTCACAAGTCTTACGTGAATCGATGGTGTACGTTTCATTATCATTAGGATTTATCCACCACATCGGAGGGTTAACCGGAACACCTGTTTTGATGTATCTTTTCATCGATTCCAATATCAGATTGGAAAAACTCTTATGTAATTTCGTCATTTTCAAACTGATGTCTGTAGCCTGAATGAACAGAACAATAATTTTTCATTTTACAAAAGTATGAACAAGAATGCCTCCAATTAGCACCCCAACGATTCCTTACGTTTCTTCCAAAGTTCCAAGGAGGGATAGAAAACTGCATCGTTGGCATGAATACATTAATTTGCAACCATCTTATGAATAATTCTTCATCGAGAATTTCATTGTCATATTCATTACCTCCAATCATATCTGGTAAAACGAACGGGTAGCCTATTATATTCATCTGAAGTAACGTTGGTATCAACGACAGAAGTCCTAAGTTCTGATCCCAGGTGCTGTCTCGATCCAGCATCCTAACGAACACCGGATACTGTTGAGTATCTTTACCCACTCTAACTTCCACCATGTTGCCGAAACTAGAAGCCAGTTTTATGTAATTCTTTAACGATGAATCCGGATAGTAGACATCGTTGTGTTTGAAAATCGGATTATGCGGACCCCAACTGCTTTCTCCGGCGTCGAATTTAAACGCATCTACTCCGGTGGATTTCTTCAGATCTACCAGTCTTTTTCTGAACCATTCGTAAGCGTCGGGATTTGTGAAGTCCAAGTAACCACCGTCACCGTTCCACCAGTGGGTTGTAGTTCCTGTGTCGTTTTTAATAAAATAACCGTTTTTTTCGGCAATGTCGTGAAATGGTTTACAATCAACGTTGATAAACGGATGAACCCACATAGTGACTTTGATTTTCTGTTTATGCAAAGAAGTTATGAACTTTTGCATATCTCGAAATCGCGCTGAATCTACGGTGAGGCTGCCGTAACACGTTTCCCATTTATCGTCTATTTCGATATGACTTATGGCAAAGTGATGAGATGAAATTTCTTTAAGGAATTCGGTAACAACCACGTCGCTTATATTGCGTTCGAATTTAGCCCATGTTGACCATATAGGTTTTCGTACGGTATCAGCATCCAGTATAGCGTTTGGTCTACGAGTTATGTTCTTGTTTGCGTGTAAGTAAGCTGCTTTAATATCGGGTAATTTACATACTCTGTACTTCAATAATGTGTATTTTTTCTGTAAGTAAGGATCACTGTTTTTGGCAATGATGCTAAACGTACCGGCGCTTAGATTTGAAGAGACGAATAACGGCGTTTGCTTGTCAACGTATAAATACAATCCATTCGAAAACAACCACAAAGGCTCTAAAACACCTTGACTTTCGTTTTGACTAGTGACAAAAGGAAAAGCCGAAGCTGGATATGATGGCGATTGAATGGGCCATGTTTGAATACTTCTTTCAGCACCACCGTACACATACAGATCTTTCAAGACAAACGTCACCGTTAGATTTTGTGTTGGAGTTGATCTATACTCAAAATCTTTGCATACATCTTCCTTAGAAACGTTGAATTGAGCATAATTATCCCATTTAACGCAGTAGTAAGAATTCGGGGTCGTGCATACGCTTAAATTTGATTTATTGAAGAATGATATGTCAATCAACTGTTTAAACGATGGACTGAAATCTGAAAAATGTAAGAATTCATTATGCGAGTGCTTAAAGCTAATGCGGTTTTAATTCAAAGATAAATGTTCACCTTTGACAATAATGAAATTATCTTCTATGAAGATGTCATCGTCACAAGCAAATCGGTAAAAAACCACGAACAGCAAAATCGCTTGGATGGTATCTGAAATTTCGGTCAAGTTTAGAAATTACTTAAAATTATTTGTTATTCAATGATCCAAACTTACTTTTGTAATCCCTACTGAAGAACATGTTTTTAATTTTTATGTCCTGTGGTAGGTACGTAGATAAGTACTTTTGGTTAATTATTCGCA
This sequence comes from Paracoccus marginatus, assembly GCA_900065295.1. NCBI lineage: Eukaryota > Metazoa > Arthropoda > Insecta > Hemiptera > Pseudococcidae > Paracoccus > Paracoccus marginatus. The sequence goes on from FIZT01000500.1 coordinate 9,507, forward strand.
CTTAGTATGAAATATACAAATTGTTGAAATCATTTGAATAGGAAATATTGCTCGAAGCTTCAAATTATTGCAATTATCCCAACAAATTATCAACGCAGAATACAAAATGATAAAAAAGTAAGTAGAGTAATCAAAATTTTTCAATTTTCCCGCTATGAAAGTCACCACTATGATTCGCGAAACTGCCAAGTAGGTTGAACGAAGAGAGAAAAAAAAAATTAAAAAGGCATGATTATTGTTATAGCGACCCTGTATTTTTTACTTCAAACAATAAAATCAAAGATGTGGATGTTGCAGGATGTTGGGTGGTTGGCATCGATGGTGGTTGGATTTGTTGGTACTTGGTGGTGGGCGATGGAATTTGAATTTAAAATTCCCGTGCCGCCAAAAATGGATGAAGATCAAGGATGAGATTTTTGTGATAAGGGATGACTGGTGTGGTATGCTTTCGCTAACTTTTGCTAGGTATTGCGTTTATGTCTGATGTATGAACCTGTATGAACTAGTATAGACGGTTTTGATTTTTTGTAGCAAGTATGTGATCAGTGAATTAGTAATAGTTTTTCAAAGATTTATAATTTATTACAGTAGTTACAAACTTACGAAACTGAGGAACCCCAAGTTTCAAGATGAAGTGAATCAACAGTGTATGGAGTAAGTAGATATCATCTACCAAAGTAAATCATTATAAAAATAAAACAAGCGTAAGAGTTTTACAAATCAATATACTTAGGAATATACTACGTATCAGATATTCCTAAAATATATCATTTATACATCAAGTACCTAAATTGAAAATAATGATCAGAGTGATACTACAAATGAGTAAACTTATCGACAAAAACGACACATTAGCACTGCTTTTTCCATCATCAATGTCTTTGATTTTTGTGAAATAAGGCAAGGTATGTAAATCGGCTGGGTAGCTGTAAAGCCACATTGGACCCTGCAGTGGTTCGTTGTCTGTATTCACTTCATCTCGCCAGACACCTTTCGGCAGATAGATATCTCTACTTTCAACACCAGGCTCTAGAACCGGAGCCACTAAAATATTCTCTCCTAAAAGAAATTCTGAAAGCAAGCAATATATTTATACTGTCAAAACACTGCGCAATAAAAAAATAATACTTTCTAGATCATTAAATGCGAGGATTAAATATCATACTTACCAGAGCCAATATTTTGGGCGATAGGATCCGTTGGATCAATCCACCAGATTGGAGGATTAACAGGAGTACCAGTATCTTTAGCACGTGCCATGGCTTCAATTATCTTGTCAGAGTATTTGAAATGTAAATCGATAAATTTGTGTGTCATTTCAATAGCCTGCATGAATGCATTTATATTTTCAGTAGGTATTAATTAATGTCTTAGCGTTTATCGCTTCAAAATAAATAGGTACACCTGTCGCTCAACTTACTTCTGCTCCATATTCCCATGGTGGAAAAGAGAACTGCAATGATGGCATGAGCGCATTAATTTGCAACCATCTGATGAACATTTCTTTGGTGACTTCAGCACTGTCGTATCCATTTCCACCAATCATATCAGGTAATACAAAGGGATATCCTACGATGTTCATTTGCAGCAACGTCGGTATCATTGTACTTAAACCCAATCGGGCGTCCCAATTCGTATCACGATCCATCATTCGTACGAAATTCGGGTTTCTTTGACCACCCCTCGCGACTCTCGTTTCAACCATGTTACCAAATCTTGAAACGAAATTCATGTATTCTCTGAGATTCGTTTCCGGATGATTATCGGATATTCGATGGTAAACTGGAACTTGTGGATTGTAGTTGCTCTCCATGCCGTCGAATTTGTACGAATCTATTCCAGTCTCGGTTTGTATTTTTTTCAGCCTTTTATACCACCAATCCGCTGCTTGAGGATTGGTCAGATCTATCACACTACCGTTACCGTTCCACCAAACTACTCTGGTATCGCCGATGTGATTTTTTACCAAATAACCGGCTTGTTTAGCTTGAGAATAATACGGTTCGCAGTCTTCGTTGATGAACGGATGTACCCATAACGTTACCCGAAATCCGAGTTTTTTCAATGTTTGTACTAGCCCTTTCATATCAGGAAATCGCGTTTGATCGATTTGTAAACTTCCATGGCACACATCCCAGCGATCGTCGATTTCTAGTTGACTATTTGGGAAATTATGTTTTTTAATCAATTTGGCGAATTCCATTACACTACTTTCGTTAATTTCTGATTTATATTTAGCCCATGTGGACCAAATTGGATATTGTACCATTCTCTCGTCAGGTGTTCCAGAAGGTTTACCAAATATATTCGCGATAGCGTGTTTTTGCGCTTCTTTCATATTTTTAAGCTTACAAACCGTGTATTTGAGAACAGTTTCGTGACTTGTACGGAAATATGGAGCTTTTCGCTGAGCAATTAGTTCGAATATTCCTTTGCTTTTTTTCTGAGTAATAAATAAAGGTGTTTTCTCGTCTACGTACAGATACATGCCGGTTGATGTCAACCAATAAGGCTCCAAGACACCTTTGGTAAATGAATCCGTCGAAACGTAGGGGTATTCGTTGTATTCGTCAAAGTCTATCGGCCATTTTTGAAAATCCTGCTCTACGCCGCCGTATAAATGGACGTCGGAAATATCGAAAGTTACTTTTAAAGGTTTATCTTGTTTCGTAACGAATTCGTATTCTTCGCAGTGGTCCCTTTGAACTAGTTTAAATTGCGCTACGTCTTCCCATTTCAAACAGAATGTAAAAGCGTTTGTGGAACAGTCTGTAGGTTGGATACTTCGTAACCTTGATATGTCTACTGTTTGATGAAATCCTGTGTGATGTCCTGAAAAATTTTCATGGAAGGTTAATTTTGTTCAGAAAAGGATGCGGTAGTGTACTTGTGAAGAATTACTTAGGCGAAATACCTTTTATTTCGTGTCTGTACTTGATAAAAATTTTATTCGATTCTATTCGCAGTCTTTCTTGAAACGAAGTGTCGCCTTGGATGACCATAAACGTACAAAGAAAGAGAAGAGGGATGATTTCTGTAAAAATTCGTTCAAAATTTAATTAAGTATTATCTTTATACCTGTATCAGAGTTCAGATAATCTAATCCCACCCTTATCAACTTATAGGTGGGCACATAATTATAGGTAGGTACCTACCAATACAATGCGGTTAATTAATTACTCTAAATTTTACTCACGTCTTGAAATGGCCATTCTGTTAAAAATATTACACATGTTGAACCAATATTCATTTTTTTTCGACATATTGTTACCAGATTTTTTGATAATAATTTTTCAAGTTTTTAATAAAAATCAGCACATTCCTAACGGTAAGTGCAACGTACCAAACTTGAAATTTTCACCGAATGCTTTTACTACTTTCGCGAAACATATTTATGATTTTTTTCTTTAATCGCCAGTCCATATATATTCATACTTTGAAGTGTTCCTAAGTAAATGTTTTTAAATCGATTTTAATCCGCGTATGAATTTAAAGGGGCGTTATTAGAAGAAGCACGCATCAGCAGATTGAAACTACTACGATAAACATGTCAAAAGAAATATTAAGTCAACGCCTATGCAAACATTTCAAATTGTTTGTGAGTTATTTTACGATTGTCATTGTGCAGATATGACCATTTTCACGAGTACTCATTCCGATTCGTGGACACCCAAGCTCACCCTTCAGTAGGTACTTTATAATGAGCGTTAATAGACGCCTTTTATGGTGAGTTGATGATCATACTTATTTATACGTATGAGTTTTAATTCTTTGAAATTTGGGGCATTGGTACTCGGTAATCTGTTTTTGGTTCGAGAGTTAGATAAGTTTCAGAATTTTTTTCAATATCATCGTTGTCACTTGATATTTTATAAAATAATTCCTATACATTCTAATTCAGGTATTCGGTGACATTGCCTAAGTTTCTCGAATGTATCAAAATTAAATTTTTATTAGATAATTTTTTTTTAAAAGTAGGTATTATTTTCTTGCTTAAAAATTGTTCAGTTTTTTGATGTGCGTTGACTCAAAGATTTCCAAGTTTTGATTCAAATAGATAGGTACATTATAAATTTATAATACTTATTGGTATTTACAAAATGTGACTTACTTACGTGGTTTTCCCATACCTTTTTCTGTCGTATAGATTATTAAGCTTTAACTTTGCAAAAAATTGACGAGTGAAACGTGAAACTGTTCTTCGTTACGTAAAACAAATACCTACCTAATACCTATGGCGATCGAAAAGCATAGATGGTAAATTTTATGCTTTTCTAAAACCTGCGCAATAGAGGAAAAAAGAGAAAAATGACGAACAGATGACTGCTCATAATTTTAGGCTATAGGTATAATATAGGTACAATGTACATAAATCAAGGTCTAGCCTTAATTTTTGCGTAGTTCTTCGATTTATTTCAAACATATTACTAACTTTAAATTAGCATAAATATACAAGTGATTTGTTACGCTACGAAGTAAATTAAAATAATTAATGACGTTTTCGAATATATTTTTCAATGGAAAAAGTCAAAACAGAAGTCTCCCTATAGATGAGAGCTATCCAATTACATTTCTCTTTTGAGAATACAACCCGTGCAGAATTTTCCCCAATTTTATTGATGATTTGCCCCAGTCAGTGATGTACTGGAATCGAAATATTGTGGAGGCAGAATCTCAAAACTTTTCACCCATTTTTAATGAATTATCTACCAGATGATGATTCGAAAAAGTTTTCTCATCGGCGAAAATGAATAATTTTTTCAATAAAAACTTTTGTAAGATTTTCTGGAAATAATAAAAAGTTTTTGGAAGAATACAATTTTGAAAATTTGTTGAAAAATTTAAAAATTTTTTGGAAATATTAAATTTGGAATTTTTTAAAAATTTCACTTTGAAATCTAGCACGAGAAATTTTAAAAATTGAAAAAATTAAAAAAATGAAATACCCAAGTTTTTTGAAAAATTAGCTTCACGATTTTTTCATTTTCATAAAATCAGTTTTGGAATTTTTTCGATTGTCTTTGGAAAATTTTCGAAAAATAAAACCACTGATTTTAACTATTTTTTTAAAATTACATTTTAGTATTTCTTCGCAGAAGTAATTAATTTTGAAATTTTTTGAATAATTGTTTGGAAGTTTTTTGAAAAATAAATTTCAATAATTCTTTGAAAAACCAATTTTAATATTAAAAAAGTAATCTTGAAAATTTTTAGAAAAATTTATTCAAAAATTTTCTAGACAATCAATTTTAGAATTTTTTTTTTTGGCATTTTTGACTACAGATTAAAAAAAAAAAATAACTGGAAGAACTTGTTTCTGCACAATTAGTTTTAGAATTTTTTTTTTTTGTCAATTTGACTCCAGATTTGAAGAAAAAAAAAAATTACTGAAGGAACTTGTTGTAAACATCTGAAAACTTTGAAAGAATAAATTTTGAAGATTCTCCGTTGAAAAATTGCGTTTAGAAATTGAAAAAAATTAATTTCACAATTTTTTTTTTTTTTTTTGGAAAATCGGGTCAAGTTTAAGTTGATAAAACTGCACTTTTGTTTCGACTACTGAAGTTCCGAGTGGGGTAATTTAATGGAGTCAGAAAATTAATGGTCTGCAAGGGAAAACTACTTTCAGCTTGAGTCAATAAAATCACAATTCCAATTCGTCTAATTACCGCAAATCCAACTATGAGATTGAGGAACCTCACGGACCTCACCTGAGATATAAAATATCAAACGTTCTATGCACGATTTATGTATTTACTCATTTACAAAAATTTACATTTTATTTTACACGTTTTCCAACACCACTCACCAATCCTTAGGACAAATATTCGCTAGAATTCGAAAACGAAAGCATTCAAATGTACGAATAAAATTTCGAGCAGATTGTTCAACCCTACCTACCTAAAACCTAAAGTTGAACAATTTACCAAAAATTAAAGCGATCACAATCGACATCAAAGTGGGTAAAGTGATGACACCGGCATTCGTTTTCTTATCTTCCTTATCGTCTTTGTTAGGAGGAGAGGCCACTCTTGTGAAATATGGCAATACTTCGATGTCGGCCGCGTAATTGTAAAGCCAAACAGGTCCTTTGATTATTTCTGCTTCCTTGTTCACTTCATCTCTCCAGTGCCCTTTAGGTAGATAGATATCTCGACTTTGGGCACCTTCTTCTACCACAGGAGCTACAAGGATATCTTCTCCGAGCAAAAATTCTGAAAAATGAGAGGATGTTAGTTGATCTGCGTAGGTACATATTTTGTTGGTAGATATCTTTTTTTACATAATGGGTAGGTACCGGAATCTATTAGATAGGTTTCTCGATCTGTTGGATCAATCCACCAGATTGGAGGATTTACTGGAGTGCCGTACTTTAATGTATTATTCATCGCTTCTATGATTTTATCCGAGTATTTTATGTGCAAATCAACGAATTTCTTGGCTAATCGTACCGCCTATTGAAATTTAAAAAAATAACGTTGTACGAAGCAACCCGTGCTTAAACTATTGTTTTTTGGATTGCTTTCATTCCCCTACGTATTGAGAAATTACGTACCTCACTTCCATAATCCGAAGGTAAATAGGAGAACTGAATCGAAGGCATGAATACATTCGCTTGCAGCCATCTGATGAACAATTCAGGAGATATCTTATCGCCCTTATATCCATTACCACCAACCATATCTGGTAATACAAACGGATACCCCAAAACATTCATCATTAACAACGTAGGTATGAATGTCGAAAACGCCAAACTTCCGTCCCATTTCGAATCACGATCCATCATCCGCAAGAATATAGGATGCTTCTGCGTTCCCCTGGCCGATCTCACCTCGACCATACCTCCAAATTCTGCCGCAGCTTCGATATAATACTTGAGATTAGTTTCAGGATGATCATCGGATACTTGATAGTACACCGGAGGTGCAGGAGCCCAGTCACTTTCTCCAGCATCAAACTTATAAGAATCCAAACCAGTTTCAGCTTTCAACTTTTTCAGCCTACTTAGCCACCAAGCCTTTGCTTCCGGGTTTGTGAAATCAATCTGGCTGGCTAGTCCGTTCCACCAATGACCGGCAACCGAACCGGCAGGTGTCTTTACAAAGTATCCATTTCTGACACCTTCTGAGTGATACGGTTCGCAGCCCACGTTCACGAACGGATGTGCCCAAAACGTAACCCGATAACCGTCTGTTTTCAATCGCTGAATTAGTGTTTTCATATCGTCGAATTTTCTCGTATCCACTTTCAAACTACCGTAACACGTTTCCCAATTGTCGTCTATTTCTATGTGACTGTTGAGTAATCCACTCTTCGTGATTAGGTCTGCGTACTCCATCACAGTTGTGGTGTTTATTTCAGCCTTATATCTGGCCCAAGTCGACCAAATCGGATATCTGACCATTCTTTCATCCGGCAAAGCGATCGGTTTACCTAGAAAATTGTCGACAGCGTGCAAATAAGCTTCTTTCATGTTATCTAATTTGCAAAGCGTATACTTTAGCTCGGTCATATCGCCAGTTCTGAGGTAAGGCCGTTCTCTGGACGCGATCAGCTCGAAAGATCTTTTATTTTTGTCCTGAGATATGAACAGTGGCGTGGTTTGATCGACGTATAAATACATTCCATTGCTTACGAGCCAGAAGGGCTCTATTATGGATGCTTCGTCTTCTCCTATCGATACGTAAGGGTATTTTTGGTATTTTACGAAATCCGCCGGCCACGTTTGATAGTCGTTCTGAGCACCTCCGTAAAGGTAAACGTTGGACGTGTCGAAACGTACTTGCAAAGGTTTTTCGTACCTTGTGGTGAGCTCGTAAGTGTCGCATTTGCTATCTTTTTTCGTAATTCGAAATTTCGCAAAGTCAGCCCATTGTAAGCAGACCGAGTTTCCATCTTTTGTGGTGCAATTTGATGGAGCCACGTGGTCGAATATTTCGATATTGATCGAATGATGAAATCCTGAATTCTCTCCTGTATGAGGGGGAAAAAACGGTCAATGTTTTGTCATTCGCTGTGAAGATGCGAGTGTTATAGAAAGTGTAACCTTTTAATTGGTGCCCATATTTCACAAATATGTAGTTTAGCTCGATGGTGATTTTTCCTTCGAAAGCACTCACGTCGTTTGAAATTAACAACAGTAGGTGAATTATAAAAATCTTCCATTTGATTTCTGGCATTTTTCTTTTTTAGGTACTATTAAAAATATCTGAAATATTATTTATTATGAAGTGAAAAATTTATATATACTGTAGGACGTTGACTGATCGTGATATTTTTATTGAAGTGCAATCATATTCTACCATGTTTTTTTATTTGTTCCTAATCGAAGAATTAATTACTTAGTACACGATACCAGTGGATTCAACTAGTAAACAACTTAAACAAGAATGCTTTATCGAATACCTACGAGTGCTTAATAGGTAATTCCTTATTTTTGAAGAATGATTTAGATAACTTTTCGAGTGTTTTTCACGAGAAAATTATTTTCAAGTTGATTTTTTCGACCAATAAGATATTACTGTTGCGCACTTATACCTTCGTCAAGAAGTTCAATGGAGACCTACTTTAGCAACTGAATGATTATTGGTTAATGACCCGGCGTGCACGATGTGACAGTTTTGTGACACCGTTTTGGCGTGGGAAAATTGACAGTGTTGTGACACTTTTGTGACACTT
>FIZT01000599.1:0-12091 GCA_900065295.1 Paracoccus marginatus
TTTTTCTAAATACATTCTAGATTAAGAATCAATCATCAAATCGCTTTTTACATTCTCAGCGAGCGGATGCAGTAATTCGACTATACTAAACAGACGCTCCGAAAAATCGTTCGAATTTTGACACCTATTGAAAATCATTTACGCAGATTTCACAAGAAGAAAGTACTTCGAAAATTGATTTTTGGAAACGTAGTCCCCTTCGCTTTGGTCTACTCCATGCTGTAGTCCCAGTTCGACGCCCCTCCAATCAACGCTCTGCCTGATAGACGCTCTGTAAGATCGAATTTTGACTCCTATTGAAAATCATGAAATTGCTTTGAAAATTAATTTTGGCAACGTAGCCTCCTTCCCCTTTGTCTATTTGCTATAGTCCCAGTTCGACGCCCCTCCAATCAACGCTCTGCCTGGTAGACGCTCTGTAAGATCGAATTTTGACTCCTATTGAAAATCATGAAATCGCTTTGAAAATTAATTTTGGCAACGTAGCCTCCTTCCCCTTTGTCTATTCCATGCAATGGTTGCAGTTCGAAGCTTCTCTCAATCAACAAATTGCCTGGCAGACGCCCTAAAAAATCGAATTTTGATGTTTATTGAAAATCATACATATGTATTATTTGAAAAATCTCAACATTTTCAATTTCTTTTTTCAAAATTTTGGCCTCAAAATTTATTATACATATTTTTTCGCAGTTTTATGTTTGTATTTTCAATTTTTTTTTTTTTTCATTTCAAAAGTATATTTTGAAATTATAAACTCAAAACTTTTTTAAAAATGAAACCATTTTTTTTTCAAATTTTAAGGCTAAATTTAATTTTTTTTTTAAATTTATTTTTGTGTGATTTTCGCGACTATACTTAGTTTGAAACGATTAGAAAATTCAAAAATTATTTCTCTGTCCTCACGGAAGTTGTAGGTAATCCTCTCGGTGATTTTAAATGCCTAATCAAATTATGTAGGTAAATGTCATTTTAGAATTCGAAAAATCAGAAAAAATTTCGCAACTTCCCCTGGAGTTCCTCATACTACCTGTACCTATAACCTAAATGTACGGATACTCATCAAATTTGAGAAAAATTGGTAGAAAACTCGTAGAGATGACATTTTTACTCCATAAATTGTGTATATTTGCAGGCTACTAACCAAGTACTAGTGGTGGCGAAAAAATCGTTGATCTGCTTCAAGGTTGTAATCCTTCACATAACAAGAATTGTTTATTATTTTTTTTGAATTGCAAGATTTTATTTTTTCGATTTCATTTGAAAATTGATAATTTTTTTTCATCAATTTTTTTAAAAATCATTTTGAAACGTACGAAATGAAATTACATAAAACGAGGTAATCAATATAGGCATAGGTTGAAATACGTTTTGTAACACTTCATTTACTTTCGATTTTTCATCACCCAGCACATTGTGACGGTTACCTATAGGCCAATTTGTGAAATTTGCAGAACCACGTCAAACTCGTATACAAACTGACCCCCACGATCTTGCTCTTCCACGAATGCTTTTCACATGCAAATCACACAGATCAATTTCCAAATAGTTGTCGAATTGATATACCTACGTTTCATAATCGAGTATTATAATGCAAATGAACGTTATCATTATCAACTTTCTTGCGACTTGCACTCGCACTCGGCTGAGATGTGAATAATGCAAAACGAAAAAGGCGTCATTGGCAATCGGCATCGTCACTTCGCCTTCGCACAGCATGTGAAAAACCAAGCATAGGTAACTAATTGCCAAGGCGAACTTTACCCATACATAATATACTACAAGGTATATACCTATACTCGTATAGTAATATGTAATGTACGCAAAACAATCACTATAGAAGCGAGGATGATTCCGCGATATGTAAATCGCTATACGTATCGTATATCCCTTGTCGGCGAGTACCATTATGGTTATGGTAGGTATAGATGCTACGAAGCGTTCTATTCCCATACAAGCAATTAAAATATTGCTGGAAAAAACATCAGGTGCGCCGAACGCCGCAGAGAGTACACTGTAACGCGCGGCATTTATTTATTTATTTAATTTTTTTTTTTTTTTTTTGTTTCAAAACGAATTAAACTCGCTAAAGGGTTCAACGTCGCTCGAGCCGCGCGCGAATGGGGAAAAAACGCCAACGACAACGAAACCCGAGACCAGCGTACGCGCGCGCGAGAGAGGTGATTCGGCATACCATTATTTTGCATTTCATAGTGTAATTATAAAATCGAAAAAGGGGTACGGCGTTTTACGGCGCTACTATCGTTCAAGACTATGGTCGGATGGGTCTCATGTGCACTGCCAACAGCTTATTATAGATTGAAATAACATGGCAGACAAAACCAGATGTGTCTCTATGGTTTTTGTAATCAACTCGCTATCTCTCTTTCTCTCTGGCAAATGCGAAATATACGCGTAAGTTAGGGGGTTTCCCCCGCAATAGGTGTAAGATTATTCCCCCTTTTCATTTCTCCGTGCGCTTTATACGTGCTAGATATAGTATACTTATACTACACCCAGCGTGTACAAATATTCCGTAAATATTAGTAACTGTCATTTTTTTATACACGTTTCGTACTTGTATAATTGTTTTGTTGTTCGGCTGGCGCGAGCTGTGTCGCGCGACCAAATTTATATTTCGCACCCTCGTCTTCGTCATCGCATCACGTCGTGTCGCTCGTTTTGATGAATTTTATCAGTGAACTTTTTCACCTTTTGTTTTCGTTGTTAGGCTCAGTCAGGAAGGGATGGTGTCGCCATAGAAAACTAATGAGCTTGTGGGTTGTATGTACAGTAATACGTATGTAGGATCGAAAGGTTGAAATTTTCCAAAAGTAATTTTATCAAAGACTATTGGGGCTTTGTGAGTTCTTTTTTGTGGTTTCGATAAAGCGATACCTCGCTCCTACCCCTTTTACATGAAGCACAAAATTATATTGCATTCGTAGTCACCGACCAAATTGATGTCCCAGTCTACGAACACGACAGCATTACACGGATTATTTTTCGAGTGTACATAGATATAATTTGTAGCTGCTATCGTGAAATGATGAATATTATTAAGAGGCACGAGCATACCTACCTCAAAAGATCTCGATGAAAACGTACGTCTCGAGCCTTGAATCTCTAAATCGAATTCTATACCCGCCCCTCCACGCTGAAGCTACATATAATATTGTAGAATTCTTGACGCATCGGACAAATATCTATCGTATGATAAATTTGTCAGATCTGCATGTAGATATGTGCTTACTTATCTGGCTAAATATTCAATACGTCGAGCGAGATATTATCAACATTTTTAGTCGGATTAAAAATGCGAGTATGTAATCTTATATATGTATTTGTATGTGTGGCGACTTAGACGAGGATTACCATGTGTACGATTTTTGTAGGTAATTTGCTTAACGAGGTGACACAAATTTTTTGCCACTAGATATTTTTGAACGAATTTTTGAAAAAAAAATGTCAGCTATTGCGGTAGTGTCGACTGTGAATTTTTTTTTTCCAGACATACGTAGGCTACTTATCAAAAAAGTTGAACTTGGTATTTGCGGTCTTTTTGGAGTCTTAATTAGAGTACTCGAGTTTTAAGCTCCCTAATTGAAAATTACGTTTGACTCATTTTTACTGAGAGGGGGGTGAGATCAAAAAGTCGAAAACATTCTAAACTGGAGTCAGTAGTTGGTTACTTTCTCATTTAAAATCAGTGAAAATTTCACTGAAAAAGGGTCAAAATTGCACCACGGGCAAAACAGTGAGAAAATCAGTGAAATTTCAGCCAATTTCGCTGATTTTCCGGTCAATGTATACGACAAATCACTTGAATATCAATGAAATCCCCCCCCCCCCCCCCCCCAAAAAAAAAAAAAAATTAGTGAGAATTCACTGAAATTTCACTGACTTTTTCACTGATTTACCTGTGGTGCAATTCTGATTTTTTCAGTGATTTTTCATTGGTTCCAATTGAGAGAGTACCTCCATTGTCATCAACGTATTCAAAAATGTCTTTCCTTACCTCCTTCCAGGTTCCAGAATGTGGATCTTTCTCTCATTTTGTTACCATATTGACCAGCCTATAGTCCCCCAAAACCGCATAGGGAGTTAATTGTTGACAGGTACAATGAGCTGGTGCCTCAGATGTGTCTTGATTTTTTTTTGAATTTTTGACTCCATATGACTTCTTATACGGGGGAAGAAAAATGTTCGATTTTTGCCAATCTTCACTGTGTTTTTGAGACTCCTGCTACAATTTTTTTTTTTTTTTTTGTTCGAGAGACCTACTCTCTCAATTTGAAATCAGTCAATTTTGGCGAATTTTTTGTAACATCTACTTACTTGAAAATCAGTAAAAATTCACCGAAATTTCAGTGATGTTTTTACTGATTTCTCTGTGCTGCAATTATAACTTCTTTCCAGTGATTTTCACCGATTCCAGTTGAGAGAGTACTTCTTGATAAATTCATCCGGAAATATTTTTGAAAAAATTTCGCACTCCATGGGCGGTTGCAAAAAGCCAGCCTTGTCTGCAAGTTGAACGATATTATCCGCTCGAAAACGGTATAGCATCGAGTGAACGCAGGCTATATAATGTACATAGACATACATGCAGGATACATTTGTCATGCAAATTGTGTTTATAAATTTGGAACTTTATCGAACTCTTTTCGTTGACAGTTTTCAACGCTAATTGGGCCGAAAATTAATGCTTAATTATTGTCATCACCGCCAAAAAAAAGTACGCTGATACTTTCAATTATTTACGTACCTACTTACTACCTATCTACATCGAGTCTCGTACGACGTATGTATCGTACAGTACTACTCGAGCCCGCAACGAATAATTCGTGTACTGATAATTTATGGCTGTTTGAAAAGAAAGGGTGTAGGTATGTGGGTGCATGTTGTAAAATTTCGTCGAATTGGCAATATTGGTAGGGTATGAAATTTCGACAGCTATAGGTATATTTATGAGCGCAGCGAATGTGACTATTTGATTACTATGCAAAATTTTTCAAGTTGGATTTGTGAAGTGTTTATGGATGTGTCGGAGTTGTATCTAGACAATATTAGGGGAGACGGAGAGCAATCTATTTTTCCAAACCTCTCATAAAACTACACTGGTCCTTTGTTTGCTGAAAATTTCTGCAATATTTTACCACTATTCCAAACCCTTCTTCCGCGTTCTTCATCCAAAAACAACGTTTGGTATGTAGATTTAATTAGGTTAAAAGTCAATTTTTGAAATCTTCTATTTTTATAATGTAGACTGCTTTTTCTAATATGCTCATCTTTACTTACCAAACGAAATCCGAAATGAGACAAGAGAAGAAATAACCTGAATTAATCGTTGCATCACTGAAAAAATTCTGATGGACAAATAGGCTGAAATTTACGATTACAAAAAATAGTTAATTACTGTACAGCGGTCGAAAGTGAATCATTACGCGAAGGGTGCAAACGCACGACTCGCGTAATAATTTACTCGACCGTTGCACTGTAAGAATGATATTTTTCCTTTTTATTGCTTCGAAATTGAGTATTTTTATTTATTTCACTATTTTAAAGCCATCACGGCATATTTGAGTTTTTGACGTTTTTGTGCTTTGTGCCTGGCAAAAGCATGTACTAGTTGTTCACTTTTCCGTCTTAGTACTGGGAAATTCACTTACCAGTACTAGGATGAGAAAATAACGCATGAAACTGCATGAAAATGGTCAATCAAAATTGCAATGAAAAGTTTAACCTTCTATGCCAAAAAATTGCATGAAATACGAACTTTCGAAGTAATGAAAATGAAAATGAAATTTTCACGTTGAAGGTACGTAATTTCTAAGTTGAAAGCTTTCTTTTTCGATGTGATTCAGAAAAAGATAGACATAGTGTCTGGAAAACATGAAATTTTCAAAGGAGGGTTCAATTTGAAAAAATCAGCCCATGGAAGCTGAGCACGTTGGTTGGATTCCCATAATCAGTATTTTTCCTCCATTCGGAAGGTATATTTTCATTGATTCAATTTTTATGGTTGCTATACACGTGTTTTCTCTTCTTTTTTCTTTTTTTTTAAACATGTAATTCAAAATGGTCTTTACATCACAAGAAGTACGAGTATGGTAAGAGTAGCTATCGAGCAGTGTGGCTCTGCTAAAGACACCGTATCGTTTAATTTTTACGCCCATAAAATTGGAAAAGTCGTTTAAAAAAACAAGTTTGTTTATGTGAATCAATTAAGGGAAGATTAATTTTGAAAAGCTGACCCGTTCGAAGATTACCCAAGCGTTGCATTCGATGATTTTACATAATTAAATGGCCGTAGTAATGTCCGGCTAGCTACATCTCGCCATCGGTTTTAATCGTTCACCTGCCTCATAGATACACACATGCAGAGTAAGATATCATTTCCTACTGAGGCTACTGCCCAATGTTCATCTTCCATTTCTTCCATATTTACGAAAATATTAAAAAGGGGCAAAATAATTGCATGTAGTATCTTTAAACGAGCGTATAGGTGTTCGAGTACACTCTTGGTAATAAAATAGACGTATATCAACGCATAAAATCGTAATTAATTTCATACTCGTAATGCATGAGTATATCCGGTTTAACCACACACCGCTTCCCTCTTTTTTCAAAGCAAAGAAATTGTTCGTAATTTTTAATTATTTTGTTTGGACATTGTAGTAGGTAGTTTCCAGTATCTACACTTGAACCCATGAATGTCAATATGCGAGTGGTGATTTTTTTTCCAACTTCAACTTCGCTTCATAACTCGTTCTCCTTCCAGTGTATCGGGTTAATTGCGATATTATATCGTTGTTTACCCAATTTTTATCCGACTTATGCTACATTGAGCATATTAATTCAAAGGTCGAATGTACATACAAAATATCGCACACGATGAAAAAACACCATTTCGCCTTCATATACCTGCAGTACGTAGATTTGGAACGATTAAACAGAAAAATCAGAATTTCAACGTCATCGAAATTTTTCAATAAATCGATTAATATTAATATAAATCGCTTCAGTGGTTCTCACGACGACATTCTTGGGTGTTTTTTTATTAGACGTTGACGAGCCATATACACGTGAAAATACGCATAATGGTATAATTACGCATTTACGCGACACTTGTTAGATATTATTGAAATTAACGACCGAAAAAAATCCCATTACCGGAGCTCATTCTCATATGCATGCGGAATCGTTTAAATTCGGGGTTCACAAACGAATCGGTTGGCGAATTTTTTTTGCACTTTGTGTAAAAATATGCGAGTACATAATATTTTTAATGTGGGTAGGTACTTATTATAAATGCAGGTGGAAGGTGGGTATCGGTATTCCATTTTTTTATTTCATTTTTTGCACTTTAACTTATGCACATGGGCACATCAATCAAGATGGGTTAAAATTTATTAGCATCGTTTCTCGGTGTTCCCACGTACCTATAGAATACATTACCCTGTGGTGTACGAAAACATTATCATCTCGCGCTATTCGCGAACGTGTGATAGTCGCTGTTACGCGGTTACTATGTAGGTATGTAATTATCGGCTGCTGTGCTGGACTCGGGTCATTAATGATCGTATTCTGCCGAATGATGTTATAATTTTTCAATATATTTTCATCGTGAATTTTTTCATTACTGCAGCTGTGGTATGTGTAAATTGTAAATATGTAGGCTGTAGGCTAATTGCACGCTATACATTGATCTAGGGTTTATTTTGAAATATTTCTAAAAGACGACCCTCCCCCTACCAAAAAAGTTGAGGCATTAACAAGAATCAAAATTGAAGTATTTTCATGAAGAAAGCCCTTTGAAAACTGATTTTCGGCAACGTAGCTCCCTTCTCTTTGAGTCACTCTTTCAATCGGTGGTAGTTTGAGTCCACTTCGAGCAGCCTCTCGCCATGTGAATGGTCCGAAAAATGGAATTTAAGTAAGAATTTATTGACATTTGAAAATTGATTTTCAGCAACGACGCACCTTTCCCCTTGACTTGCTCTATCCATCTGTGGTAGTTTGGGTCCACTTCGAGCAACCCTCCGCTAGAGAAATGGTTTGAAAATAGAATTCAATTCAAAATTTATCGCATTTTAAGTTACATTGAAAACTGATTTTCTGCAGCGTAGCCCCCTTCCCCTTGAGTCACTCTATAATTCTGTCCCAGCTTGACGGTTCGCCTAAAAGATGTCTCGAAAAATTGATGAAATTTTCACACCCATTAAAAATCACTGAGATTTTTAACTTGAAGATATCTCTTTGAAAATTGATTTTTGACAATGTAGCACTTTTCCCCTGAACTTACTCTATCCATCTGTAGTAGTTTGAGTCCACTCCGAGCAACCCCTCATCGAGTGAGTGCGTCGAAAAATTGTATTATTTGTCATTTTAGGGTATTTTGAAAATTGATTTTCGGCAAAGTAGCACCTTTCCCCTGAATTTGCTTTATCCATCTGTGGTAGTTTGGGTCCACTTCGAGCAACTCTCCACTAGGGAAATGGTTTGAAAGTGGAATTTAATTCAGAACTTATCGCAATTTGAGATAATTTGAAAACTAAATTTCGGCAACGTAGCACCCTTCCCTTTTACTTATTCTATGCATCTGTGGTACTATTCGCAGCCCTTAAAACAACCCCAGCTCCTGCAAAAAATTACTGATTCGTCAAAATCAAAAAATTACTTAGTTGGAATTTATTCTATAAAAAAAAAATCGAAAAAATATAAATTTTCACTCTTCAAAATTGAAAAATTATGATTTTCATTTTCCTTTCCACTAATTCTCACCTCGCGTCCAAAAATGATAATACATATTTCGCAATCGAGTATAATCTACCACTTTCGCAGCTTGCCTGTAGAGTAACCCTGTGCTAAAAGGTAAATTTCATCTCTTTAAAATCCCACCCTCTATTTATGGCCTTCTCGTCCAACATATGCTCTTTGGAAAAGGCAAAAATATAGTTAAAAGGTACACGCAGGAAAAAAGGTTTATTATTTAATTAAGAAATATCAAAACACTTTTGGGTCGGCGGTAACATGTAATTTCTCATGATTGACGTTTCACCAAGCGACGACGACAACTGCGCCCGTCGCCGTGTGTAGTGTGTACCTATAGTGAAAAAAAGGACCGCGTAAACGCGAACCAGGAGAGCGATGAGGGGTCGTCGAGAAAAAACCTATTATTTAAGGCTGCCACGCGGTTAAACCTCGACAGTATTAATTTGGCCATAAAACATAGAATCAAATAGCAGTTGGTTAATTTCTCGATAATTTCGCACGTCAGGTCGTCAGGTGAGCGCGTGCCAGTTACTGGAATGGCCTTAGGGGGGTACGGTACGCGTAGTATACTTCCTAATATAAATAGGTGTATGGCGTATACATTAGACGTCGTACATTGTAAATCATGCTACAGGAGTTTTTATTGGACCTATATTTGTATAGCGAAATTTATTCATCGCTTTGGAATGGGCGCTGAAGTGCTGATGGATGGATTATTTTGGTCTGGAAAATATGGTATCCAGATCCGGAGAGAGCTATAGAAGAAAAAATTCGAACGAGATGATTTTCTAAAAATTCTCACATTCCCTATGGGCAGATCATTGTCGTGACGTTTTCGTTGGTGTACCGTTATGCGATTATACTCGTATCTTATGTGCACTGCACATGTACACCGTACAGGTCTAAAAAAAATTTCGGAAAACGATTAATCATAAGAGTGGAACTTTAACCGGGACAGTTCGTATATTAGTTTACGTATAGGAAAAACTCTGGCTTTGCTGGTCGACCTCTTGAGAAAGGTTTCAGCGATATGGACTTCTAATTAGGTGTATATAGGATGGGTAAGAGGCGACGCTGGCTGCGGATACATTTGGGCATTGAAGTTGAACTTCACCGAGAGAAGAGAGATACCGTGAGTACATAGGTATCTAATAATTAACGAACGACATCGACAACCCACGTTGTGTTTGAGGTTAATTTAAGAGATGAAGGGTTCGCCATGTAAACCGAACGTATAATATTTTTAATATGCACTCGGGAGCCCGTTTAATTACCCCCTCCCTTCTTTCTCGTTTGTGAAAAAAATCTACGTGAAGGAAAATAAAAATGATTTGTCGCTATGGGAAAATACGACCTTGACGAAATTTTTACACGCACGAAAAAGTTGGGTCGCGTATTATGCGCGCGAAGAGCACAACCGCATATCCAGTACGAGTACAGCAGCGTCGATTTTGAACTCGTTAAACGTGATTTATCGAGCAACTTAAGCTTTTGTCAAGCGTATCCGAACGACATATTTTAAATAGCATCAAACCGTTTAATATGTCACGGTAAAAATATATACGAAGTAAGCGCGACCAGTGTTTTTTCTGCCTCGTGATAGGTACAAAAACGCGCCACAAAACATACACACACAACAGAGAACTACCGCAGAGATTTGTTTATTTGGTTAGTTCTTTCTTTTTTTTTATCTTCGGCCCGCGATTATACTCTATAGCCGCGCGCTCTTCTCCAACCATTGATTAATGATTTTAAATAAAAAATGATATCAACGTTTGACAGCATCATGATGAGAAGGGCATTATCTGCAGGATAAATGATTCACTAATATCAACATCGCGCATCGATATTTAATGTTGAAGTATTACAAGAGTCGACGACTTCGCTTCCTCCATCGTCTTCCCAAATTCTTCTCGCTGCGGTCGTATAAGAGTATGATATGTATGTACTATGTAGTACTGATTGGTAAATGCTTACGTAGTCGCAAGCTGCAGGCAGGATCCTCGATGGCTGGTGAAAATCCTTCGAAGCTGCTCCCCCCCCCCCCCCCCCCCCCCGTCGTTACGATGACAATATTCGATATGAATTTATCAAGAAATGTGTTACAAATGGCTATATTGATTAGATGACAAGTGATATCTTCATCTTGAAAGTTTCCATGTACATTTTATATGGCGCGTAAGCATGCTATACTGGTTCTGTTCTGTGTATCGTATCGATTCGATGCACGAGAGACGTTATAAGATACTATTCGTCGTGCGTATATCTCGCTACATTTATTGTTCTTACGCTGCAGAAATACCAACAACTAAACTAGTGATCCAATCAAACTACATCATAGGGTATCTCTTAATCAAAAAAAAATCAAGAATAATGATGAAGAAAAAATGGTACGCAAGTCTTTGAAGATGGCGCATTTTCTCCGAATTCTATACGATCCTGCTTGTCTATATTACGCACCTAATACCTACCTAAGTGTCTATCGCGGAGTATGTATCAGAGAGCATATCATTCTTGAGATTTTTTTATATTTTTTTTTTCATCACGCAGATTGAAATCGTGATAATATTATTAAAATACGAATATCTAATCTCGCCTGCGTCTCGCCGATGTTCTCCATCCTGTGAAGCGTCGCATCGTTTTGATTGAATGAAATCGCATCTAGGTGGCGAACGTCTCGTCTTCCATGCGAGATGTTTTCCTTCAGCTAAACGTATTATTTATGGGTGGGATTACATTGGCATTATTTATTTATACTTTTCACCGGCGCGTATCTCGTTGACAAAATATTTGGCAAGATTTAGGCCAGTTTGATAGAGGTCGATGGTCGTTTCATTATGAGCAGAAGACGACTCTTTTTTTGTATAACCATGTATATTACGAATGTTGGATCATTGGGTCGTCTTTCGGGTAATGTATGTAAATCTTCACAATTGATGGAAGGTGTTTTCTCTTTTTTTGTGATTTTTTTTTCATCGAGGATTTTATTGAGATAATTTTTTCAGGACAGAATTCATTTTTTCAAAGTACAGTGGAAATGAAATTATGAGGAGATTAATGGATAATTTTTTGAACCTGCTCATCTAAACAACTGATTTTCATTTAGTGTCAATTACTCAAGATTTGCGTTTCTTACTTTGTTGATTTTTAAAACTTTTGAAACGTTTTTCAATTCTTGTCAATTTCTTAATTTAGATTTTTCAACGTTAGTCATTTTTAGCGGACTTCCGTGTAAACGGAAATCCGCTATTGCAATCGTCAGGGCTTTTTTGTTTGTTTTTAGCGGACTTCCGTGTAAACGGAAATCCGCTATTGC
>FIZT01000630.1:0-19921 GCA_900065295.1 Paracoccus marginatus
TTCAGCTATAGACTTTTAGTATGTTGTTTAGGGCGACACTCTGAACAATATTAAGTAAAAAAACCTTTGCTGGAAATTATTTGCGGGTCCACCTTGTATATCTACTAGACTAACAACGAGGTTCGATGTTTATTTGAAAATTTCATCCTACTACACTACAGCACTCCTTTTTTTTGAACGCTGTTTTTATATTAAAAAATTAGCCTAGTCAGCATGCCTACCACGTAGTAGGTACCATCATTCACTAGTCCAACCTCGCACCCTCATTATAAATTCCTCGCGTCTCACATTCTCGACAAATTCACGGTAAGACCGTAAAGACGCAATTTTTGCAAGATAAACAAAAACGAACGACGTGATTATTGATTAAATTAGCATTCCCGAAACGAAATTTAAGAACCAATGCATAGAATGAACACTTTTCACGATGGCATGTCCGAAGTAGGATGTAAATTCGTTTTTTTAGATTCGCACTTGGATGTAGATGTACCTACATACGTCTGTTCGAAGATTTTGAAACTGTTTCTCAATAAATCGCAATCACACGCTAAATATCCAAACAGGTTCCAGACTAGTTTAGCTATAGCATACACTGTAACGTTTTAAGCGGATGAAAATAGCCTATGGTTGAAGAATCAACCTGGCCAACCATGCATTATCCGCACGTGAATTCTAATTTTATTTACCATCGACGAGTTTTTTGAAAAGTGTGAAAGTTAACTGCTGCTTCGGTAATTTCGTATTTTTCAGCAAGAAGTACCATTAGGCACTGCTTGTAACCTTCGTACTCGAGTCAATAAGGTTAGAGGAGGGAGCGAGGGGCTCGTACTTATTAACTATTCGTTTGGTTGTGGGTATTAAATCTCGTGCACAAGTACCTAGACCTGTATTCACTTATGGGAACTTGTTTCATTTCAGTACACGGATGATAAAATTTAATTTATCACCTTTAACGCATTAGAATGCAAACCTTAAAGCAATCGCATGCATCGCTGTCAAAAGACGATACGCATTCGTAATTTATAGTTAATCGAATACCAGATACCAACGAGCAAAACTGATCAATGCGTAAGTATGTACTTTGGATCATATCCAAGGTATCCAATTCAGTTGAAAAACCGGCAAAATACGACTCGACAACATGAAAAAAATCATCGCAATGCGGTTGGTAAATTTTCAAGGATGAAACCCACTTCGGAGATGAATATTTTTTGTAAGTAAACGCACGCGAGACCGAACCATCCTCAGACAGCTTTCTTTTTTATAGCACAACTTCCGACGTTCCGTCTGGTAGGTATGTATAAGGTAATGTCGACTTGTTCAAAATGAAAATTACTTGAGAGGTCCGATTCGATACTCGAATACAAAAATTTTAACATAGGTATCTACGAAGACGGCGTGTTTTTTTCCTCGAATGATAATTAGTCTTCGTTCAATTGATAACAATTGAAATCAGAAAACATAATTATCTTATTTACATTGAAAGCTGAACCTATTTCTGTAGGAAATTTGATATAATGAATTCATGATATCGGTATCGGATGATATTCTTCATACGGTCCTTCACGGTGTTGAAACTTTATTACAGTCTGTGGTTATTATTGCTTTGTAAGTATTAGAATTACTCGTATTACGTTCATTCATGCAACTATTCGGATACGAGGATGACCTACATTTTTGTTGTTAATTATACGGGCAACTCGATAGGTAGGGTAGTGGGTATAATTGTAGAGGCAAACGTGCAAATTCTAATTTAAGAATTTTAATGCAACTTGAAACGTGTCGTACTATGGTACTTTTGCGTACACGCGGTGCTATCTTCGTACAACCGGTTCAGAATAATTTTGGGAGACCCTTCGGATGAAATAATTGAATCTAAAAAATGAGATTTTAAATGTTATCATTTTCAATGCGGTAAATGGGAGGGGGGTACCTATACTTTTAATGGTTAATAAGTTATTTTACTGGCAATCTGTACTGAACGTTTTCTTCAATATAATGTAATTATATCGCCATCACTTTCGTAATCGTAACTTGAAACGATTCAAAGGATTAAAACAAACTCTTGAACAATACAAAATTAGCAATTGTTTTTCCTCAATTGTCCTCAACGAAATACCTATTTAACGTGAACACACAAACTGATCATCTAATCTATGCACAAAATTTTGTGTAATCAATGAGCACTCAGACTAGTAAGAGGATTATTTGCATACAACAGTTGATTACAAAAATACTTACAAAATTTCAACACGGTCAGGTAAATAAGTTGAACGAAATAGTCAATATGAGAATATAAGTCATGGTCACTAATTGCAACGGCACTTGAGTTGATAAAAAACACTATACCGATCGATGAAAGACACAGGAATTAATGGTCAACGCTTGAACACGATTACGCAATAATAGAAAAAAATAGTTGATTACAAGCGTACGAGCGTTATGATAGAAATTAACCAAGATTGAGATAATTGAATTGCAACACTTCACATCCACCACAATATTCACGAACCATTTGTCAATCGCGTTTTCAATTTTCATTGAAAAATTTGTCCGCCGTTCAGATCGATACAAGTTTTCGTTTCGTTTTGATTTGAATGATTCGAAGGTAATTTTGATAAAAAAATTATGGATGACAGAGATATCTAACGACGGTTTCATAAACTAACCAAGGCACCAAAGCAAAAACGCGATTGGTCACATTCCCCCCCCCCCCCCGATTTATCCTTGGAGAAAGATGAAAGGGGATTACCTCTTCTTCAGATTTCTGATAAAATTTAGAACTGATAAAAAATTACAAAAAATTACTCAAGTTTAATAAAAGTTGCATTAAAAACATCTGAGCCAAGGGGCTAATTGAATAAACTTTTGTAAAACTTGAAAATTAGTGGCAGTTCATCTACCGGCAGTCTATAACAATATTTCCCATGTTGGACCCAATTGAAAAAAAATCATCTGTAGGTAACAGTGTCAAATGAAAATAATCACACAAAGCACTTTTATTTTCTAACAATTGTTTCAGGGCTACTTCCTCTTCGGCCAAGATATATTCGGCATTCCATGTTTTCGCGACAGCTTTCTGTACGGTCTATCCACATCGCTCGGTTCTTCTTTAGTCACATTTTTATTCACGAGTAATGGTATGAAGTCGTTCAATGTCGCTTTCGGTGCTCTGATATTCACCACTTTTCCGTACATGTAAGTATACTTACTTGGGTAATTCTTAAAATGTTACATACGTCATACTTGCACGAATATCTTCTTTTTAAAACGATAATTTGCTCATTCTCGTTACAGGATTTACTGCCAAGAAAAACATTACAGTGCATTGAATAAATTGCAAGAAGTTCAAGACCGTGTGAAAAGTTTAACAAACGACGATTATCAAGTGACAGATAGCCTAGACGTGGATGGTCTAACACCAGATGCTATCGTTTGAGTTGCGTAAGAGTACCATTTTGTTGTTATTAAAAAAATGTATTGTAAATGTACATATTGTTAAGCTAATAAATTGATTATATCGTGAAGTCGTAACTCGAAAATGCATTTCTAAACGAGTTAAGAATATCTTCTTCTTCTTCTCTAGAAATGGGACAATTTCTCCACTCGATCCTATCTTGTAAATTCAGCAATCGTTCATTTGCTATAACTTCTCTGCAATTGAAAAAATTGAGAGTTTGATTTTAGAAAAAAAATATCCAGCAAAACAAAACACTATTGTTTCAGTAAAAATTCGAATTACCTAGCGAATTGCAAAGGGAAATATTTTTTGATACTGTGCATAAGTCTATATTCGCCTATTTCCACGTAAAAATATGAACTATCCGAAGTTGAAATATCTTCCAATTTAGCAGACGACGGTACCTCTGTTAATGTAAAGCCTTTCTCTTCAGCCATGTCCTAGAAAATGTAAATAGGTTCTCAAAGCATGGGTCAAGACGTGCAATATTTTATCAATGTACAAGAAAAAACTACCATAAACATATCTCTCGCGATTGCAGTCAGCTTGGACGGGATTGGAATCGCTTGTATCTGATAATGAGGCGTCTTATAATTCCTATCGAAGAAAACAGGAACTTTTCCTTTACTTTTACAGTAACGTGTTATCGATATTTTAAACATGTTAACAAAGTTAAGGAAAGAATAACACGATCATTAACTAGAACACATCAATAGTCAGCTAGAAAAAAAAAAAGTGAAAAGGATACTGTTCGATTTCATCTCGCAATGATTTGGACATTTCTGAATACACTCGGTAATGAGCGATGGGTAAAATTATTACGTGGTCAGATACTAATCCTCCTTTCGCCAAAGTTAGATAAGACTGCGAATTCCAATGAACAAAATAAGAAAAGTAATCAGTGCAAGAATAACAATAGCAAACATAATTAGGTATCTATGTATACGACAGAGATGAATAAAAACTAAAAATCCAATCCATTTACCTCTTCTCCTATGCTTACAACCAAGTGTTTTTCGAATTTTGGACTCGCCAAACAAAACCAACAATCATCTGGAAACACATTTAGTTAATTAATTTGAATTCATTGTACGATTTTAATGGAAAAATTGAAGTATTCTTACCCTGACTAACGTTCATGACCTTTTGTTTACGGAGTTCGAATTCTTCGTTTTTATTTTTACGTTTACGATTTTTATCACCGCGATCTTTATAATTCATGTCGTAAAAATATTGTTGAGGTTTGACATCGTCTTCGAATGAATAAGGACATTCTGTAGTATCCGTAGTCAACTGATACAGTTCGTAATCTCTCATGTATTTCAACGGCGTTACATTCATCGCGTACAACCATTTCTCCTTATTTTCATTAGCGACATTAGCCAGTGCAATAGGTCTGGTAATATGATCTCCAAATCCTGGAATTTGATTTCTAGAAAAGAAATCAGATTAGATTACACTTAGAAAGAAAAATTATTACCACCAAATACCTAATCGAAAATTACTTGTAAGGAGGTCGTTCATAATGACGTTTTTCCAAAGCGAAAAAGTGGTATCGAGGTTTAATTTGGTACGCTAATTTTGCGAGAAGTGTGGAACCTTTAGGAGGGTTATCCGCCTGCAAATCAAATGAAAATGCTCATAATAGATGAACAGGCATTAATCATGCAATTGCAAAGTAACGCAGTAATTCACATACCGTACTTTTGCCTGAATTTGAAATACCTGCAGGCCACTGAGATGTTAATAATATGTCAGTACCCCGATACGTTGTTTGCTGACTCTTAATACAAGCTGTTCGAACTCTATCAATATCGTCATCCGTAATTTGACATTCTTTACCAAGTTTTGGATTTTCCACTCCGCTTACATATGCTATCGTTAAGCCGGCATTTGTAGTAAAAACTCCTCTTTTACCTGAAAAGTACAAAAGCTAATGTTTTTTGCCACTGTATCGCAAAAAAAGCGATAATTTACGTAGAAATAGCTGACCTAGGTAGGTAATATTGTGAGCCAATTCGCAACCGTTCACTTCAGGGTAATATTTAAGAGAAGCAGCGTCGTTAGGTCCTAACACGTACGTAGGAATGGGACCTAATAAACAAAAACTTTAATCATCTTCAAAACACGAATACCAATTACCAAAAAAATACTTCAGAATCAAGACGAAGTACTTACTTTTTAATTCGCCGGATTTGTACGGATCAAATTCATCGCCTGATGAACCGAAGAAATTCCCGACGCAGAAAAGGTAGTCGAAGGGTCCAGATTTCTTGGAGATATTTTCCACGCGCGTGAATAATTTCTTGAATTTTCCCTCAACGTCTCCAGACACTAATCTGTACAAGAAAATATTCCAATTTTGTAACATAAGAGAAAACATGTAATGAAAGCAAGAGAATGACTTACATTTTGAGTGGTTCAGCCATTGGTTAGAAACTTGGGTTAGAAAGACGAGATGGACGTTACATGAGAGCAATTTAACGAAAAGGCAAAATAAATTCTGTAATTTAGAAAACTAAAGTCAACTCAAAAGTATTCAATCCTGCTTGGAGTTTTTATTCTTTTTCTGAAAATTGATGAAATTTGATAAGAAAACAAAAACTCAAAAACAAACAGAAACACAAAATGGGTCTTTTTTTTGCAACTCTAATGAGTCATCACACAGTTTGTTTGATATACAAAACAAAATAGGGTTGTGCTTCATTGAATGATAAGAAGAAAAAAGAAATCGCTTGAAATTTAAATTTTTGCAAAAATTTGTTAAACTCCATCAAAATGAATAAAGCGCTGAAACCGGCAACAAAATCATCAAATTACGCCGGAAATCATTAATGAACGACTCACTTTTACACGGTAAGCCAAGTTTTCAATTTCATTATTCTCAGTGTCTTGGTATTTCTAACTTTTTTTTGGTAAAATTTTCAAATTGACAGTGTACCTCGATTTTGAGCATTTGAGTAGCTCAACAATACGCATGTCTTTAAATCTAATTTAAAGTTCCATCACGTCTGATAATTGTAGTGATAACATTATGTTGCAACCTTGGAATGAAATGCAGCATCCAACTTTGGTGATCTTTCGGCTTAATTAATACAAATTTAAACCTAAACATAGTTAAATTTCAATCAAGTTACATGTTGTGCTTCCTGTACTACATTTACACTTTTGCTTGTAGCGATAATTCTTCAATTATCTACATCTTCGCATCACAAATGATTTCTTAGAACTCGTCGGATTACTTATGGTCATCGCCGTTACTCGTTTTCAAAGAAGTGAGTAATTTTGTAATAATTTTTAAATATTTATTCAGTGTGAGACTTGAGACGTTAATTTTTTGATACAATGAATTGTTTACCTACGAGTTCATCGTGGAGTACAACAGTTGTATGAGCTGAGGGTTAAAAACTACCTATTTCCGTATTTTAATCTCATTTCGAATGCAATATGTTGAAGGAAGAGAACGGCGAATCCCACTTCTAGAATGCTGAAAAATGGGTTGTGCTTTTCAGAAACCAGAAACGACAAATAATAATGAACCTAACTTCTTCAGAGTACGTAAGCGTAACAACGCTGCTCGTAATTTGAATAAAGTATGCTTTGTTGATAGTATTTTCAATGATTTCATTTTATTCCAGGTTGTCAATATAGATAAAAAAGGAAATGATTATTCACCCGGGAGAATCGAAGTCACCTCAGAATACCTGATACTGCATAAAGGCAAGAAACAGCCGATTCAATGGCCTATTCGTACCCTTCGTAGGTATGGTTTTGAAAATGATATTTTCAGTTTCGAAGCCGGACGACGTTGTCCCACCGGCGAAGGGGTATTTTCATTCAGATGTGTTCAAGCAGAGCAGCTGTTTCGATTATTACAGCACAATATACAGGTAATTCGACCGCTCCGAAACCTACTTATTGCGTCAACCTAATGCAAGTCATTTTTGTTTCACAGAATGGCTGTCCTCCCAACCTATTGTACGGTGATGCTTCACAAAGTAATTATTTAGAACCTAGACCAGTACAGTTTAGAGGTGGTCGTCTGGAAAGCGTAGGTAGTTCGAGTAGTTGTCCTCATACTCCCTCATCTCCAGCCCAATCATCATCAACTGCGTTTTTCGATTCATTCGATAAAAAAAGTTGCCCTTCGGTTACGAATCCTAAAACTCCAGCCCATAATAGTCCAGTATATATAAACGTTGCTACTGGTGCCGAAAACGATGAAAATACGAGTGGTTCTCAGAATCAATATTTGAATTTCACCGAAAATTTTGGCAGACAATTTCAGTCGTTGGAATATAATCCTGCGGCGGACGACACCGAAGGTGAACATTCGCATAAGAATATTCAATACGTTACTCTGGCACTCGGTGAAAAGCCTTCTTCGCCAGTTTTAAAAACTTCTACTCAAGAAAATCATACGTCTGTCGACTATACGACGATTGATATTCAAAGGACGAAAGCACTTCATCAAAGTACTAAACCAAATATTGAAAACGATATCGGTTGTAGGAGAAGAACCAGACATAATTCGAATTTATTTGGAGTTCATCTCTGAATTAGGTTGTTAAACGGGCGGCTATTTTGATTTTATTTTTTGATTTTGTACGTTATTTATTTTGTTAGGTGTTGTTTACGCATGAAATCGTCTCTCGTTTCAAGCTTCCTATAACTATTTGTGCCATGTTTAGTTGTGAATGATGTGTTTTTTACTGTCAGTTTTTCTTTTCTCGTTTCTATACCAAAAACAACGAAAATAATGTATTTTTTCGTTCGAAAATGGAGTTGTTTGTCAGGATCTGATAATAAACTAATTTTAAGCGTATAGAGTAGCTGTTTGTTTTAATACTTACTTCGGAACTTATCGTGTGATGCTATGGTAATTGGCTTTATTTTTATTTTGTGTGTTATGTTTGTACGTACGTTGTGCATGTTGATTATTTTGTTCCCTTTTGTGTAAACTTCTATTGGAAATATGTGGTAGATTCTCAGCAAATTACTTTATACTTCTAATTCGAACTTATCTCGATCTGAATACCTCGCCTGTCGCAGTGAACAGAACATGTAATTCATCGCGGTGCAAAATTATTAGAATTTAATTGATGAAGTTTCATTTTTGTACTCATTATCAGTTTTATTCGAATCGGCCTATAGTGCTGTTCACTTGTCTAAGAAATTGGCAAACAGATGAGTTCAGATTAACAACTCTTAGTATGTTTTGAAATCGGTTCGACTTCTTTACAATACTGACGATATTCGATGTCACTTACCAACTTCTATCAGACACGAAATTATTTCTAGTTCGTCGTTTCATGGAATCATTTTCAATAAAAAGGTGTAAAGTTTTGCATTCCATTTCACTATCTACCTAATACCTATATGTAAAAATATCACCGAGAAAATTTTTTTATATCGTGTTACGTTTAATTTTTATACTTATTTTTTATACTAGAGATTTTTTAAAAATCTCAACGTTGTAAATAGAAAAACCATTAGTCAATAATTCGCTTCTATCTGAATAATATGAAGTCTAAAACCAAGTATGAACTTGTTATCTAGTCACATGTCACATTATTTGAATCGAAATCAAACGAAACCAACTTGCAACATGACAAGTAATGATCTCAATTTTGAAAAAATCAAATACTCATTTCAAAGTTTAATCCCTATGAGTACCTACTATTTCATTTATATCGTAATATGTAACAGGAAACATAAGTAGTCTATTTGACTGATTTTTTGCACAGTTGAGTACAATATTGCATTTTTCTAAATTTTTGTAATTGTCGAGCTTTTTGCAGAATATTTCTTTTATTGTTGCTCAAATTTGTGTTCAAATTTGCTTAAACTGTTTGTATCATCATTTATTTATTGTAAACAATGCTCTGTAATTTTGATTCATTCATAAATTGTTTATGTACTCGTACTTTTATAAATAACCGGATAAATGAACAATGAACCTACGAACCATTAAAATCGCTAATTCAATGTTATCTGAGTATGTGTCTATTTTTTTCCAGTTCATTTCTCTCATCACATCTGAAAATGAATATTCAATTCTCAGATGTGTTCAAGCTACGAGAAGCTGTTTAGGTTACTAGCACAACATACAAGTGAATTCGGTTACTTCTTACCTCTTGAGTTACAGACTTACAGTGTGTTTCATAGAAAGCCTGTGAGACAACCAAAATAACATACGATGCTGGTATTTCCCGAGCTATTCAAAGAACCGTTCATCTTTATGTACATTACCAATTGATGAATAGGTATTAGATATTTGTTTGTGTGTTTCACAAATATAGTCAAAGAATAATACTCTATGGTACCTGATTTTCAATTTTTAGCAACTCTGTATACGTCTTTACTAAGTCTTACGTACTTCGGTTTAGTTGCGATGTTAATTAATTAATTAATTAATCAAATCAAAGAAAAGCACATCTGTACCAATTAACGTACCATTCTCTTGTATAATACACCACGGACGTTTGTCGACGCCAAGTTTCGAAAACTAAAATAATTCAAATCTTGGGGTGCGGGTTGAGTTGAGTTAGGTTAGCAGGAGAAATATTAGCCAAAGCTAGGTTAGAATTCTAAGCCTAGGTTAGGTTTGTTGAAATTGCATATCGTTAGGTTAGCAGGAAAAGATACGTAAACCTAACCATTTTTTTTGTTTTACGAGGGACCCCATTCCCCATACCGGGGTGGGCCAAGTTTATTGTGGGAGGGAAAAAAGGGCCACAATATCAGAAGACCCAACCAGCTACCCACTTACCACATGGTTTATCGGGGTGACCTAGGCTGTAGGCTCAGAATTCTAATTTCTAACCTAGTTTTGGCCAGTTTTCCCCCCTTCTAACCTAACGTAGCTCAACCCGCAACCCAAGGTTAGAATTTTAACCCAACTTGATGACTGAATTTTTTCTGCGAACCTAATGCAATCGATTTGCGAAGTTCCAGCAATAAATGGATCGTTATTTTTGAAAACTGTTCGACTTTTTTGCAATACAAATCTGATAATAATTCTACGTAGCTCAAGTTATCAGTATGAACTCATTTCCGGCTCATCAATGCATTGAATTACTTTCAGTGAAAAGGTGCGCACGTGTGAATTTTTACATATGAAAATGTATCTACGTATCATACGAACATAAACGTACCAGAGGGCAGAGACCCACACCTACAAAAAGCGAACTGACTTATCTCATTCCATATAAAACTCTCAGGGAAGACTGCTTTCCCCAATTGGACGGCAGACTATTGACAAAAAGGAAAAAACTGTACTGCAAGTCGAGCACTCCAGCTACCTAACCATTCAACCCATCTTCAACAAATCGAAACTGTCAACTATCAATGAAATGACTTCAAAACCGCAAATAAAATCGATAAAATCAATGAATAATTTATTAGGTAAAAATTTTAAAACTACGCAAGTATCACACACTTACGCATTGATTAAAAAAAAAACAAAAATACACGGAATATAAAAAATGACGTACAACCAAACACGATACACAATATTATAATAAAATCAGTCTCAAAAATGTGATCAAATCAAATCTACAAAGCGGAAGCCCAAGAGACCTGCCCTTTAACAATAATCGCGTTTAGTTCCTTCCGTATGGCAATAAAACATCTTTTGAATTCCAATCCACATCCTCTGGACAGTCTAAAATCCATCAAAGTTCTACCATTCATGTCTAAAATGCTCGCTTTGAAAGTTAACGGCGATTTACGACGATCCAACGTGTTGACAGTAATCTACAAATGAATAAGTAAATTAAGACCCAAGAAATGAGAAAAAGGTGTAGGCTTCGTAGTCACACTAAACACTTACCACTCCGGGTGTAAGAATTTTCCAAGTATAGCCTAATTTGGAGATTGTTTCAGTTAAGGAAGCAGCACCTTGATCGACATCGACATTCACAAAAAATCTAGTCATACGTCGTACCAATCTTTGAACGGGATTCTAAACCAAGCAACGGGCTAATTATTGTTACAGGCCTAACGATCGTCGAAATGAATATCAAGTCAGTTAATACGAACCGTATTAGCGGTGGCTGATTGTGACAGCAGTAACTGAGTAGATAAGAGTAAATCGTCGATCTGCGTAGGCTGCGAAAACGAATACCCTATGTCGGACGCATCGTCTTCATCCATCATTTCGCTTCTCGAATCTTGCGGTTGAGAATAGGATAACTTCGACTCGTGGGCGGAATCGGTAACATCGCACGATGCTATACAGTTGAAAAAGACGTCGAAATTAATTCACCGATGCGAGAAGAAAAATGAATCGATACTACTCGACAACTACGCATTACACAGAAGAAACTACAACACTAAAAATAATACAAATTAACGACTCGTCTACTCTACAAAAATACTGTCATACTAACCGGTATACGAAGCACAAATAACGCAGACAATACTACGAACTTTGCTTTGGTAAATAAGCTTTATGACTTGGAGCGTTCACATCTCACACAGCTTTCTACCAAAGTAAAGTCTGAAGCACGATAAAAGCAATCTCCAAACTACGTCCATGCTATGGTCAATAAGTATACAAGTGTAAAAACGTATTCAAAAAACACTTATCGAGGGAGCGAGAGAAGGATGTGTTCATCTTACTTTTATTCCACCAGCTTCGAGCGAACCTTAAACACCATGCCAAGATACCGAATAAACCTGAGTGATGTCATAAATACCGCAGGTGTCACTCAGTACCTGAGATGGTGTTATTATCGATTTTCTTCTTTAGCTTTCAAGCCCTGAAAAAATCGTAAACATTCGCAACGATCGAGTACTTACTAGAGTTCTCGGAGAAACATTTTTTATACCAACGGTGTTCCCTGATATTGGCTATGGTGTATCGCTTCTGAGGCGCGGGCACTAAAATTTTACGAGCCAAGGATAACGCTAACGTGTCCAACTTTGACCAGGGTGTCACTTGCATGTATTTGTTGGTTTTCCAATTCTTATATTCTTCGCAGTCGTTCGCAGGTTGATCCCATGGTAACTCTGAAAATCAATTCATCGGTTAAAGACCCGCTGAAACTGGCTAATGGAAATATATGTACTCATTTCATATCGTAAAACGTGAAATAATAACGAAACGGAAATGTAACGTGAATAAGTAATTTACCAATACATTGATCGTCAATATTTATACTTATGTTTGTGTTTCTTGAAAAAAAAAAAAAAAACTCAGAATTTGTACAGTTCGATGTAATCTTTCAAATCGTATATTACACATTAGCCTACAAGTCACAACATACTTCCACGACAAAAAATGATTTTCTACAAAATACAAAGAATTTCTCCAATCTCACAATTAGCAAATTTGAAAAAAAATTTGCTCAATCGCTTTTCCACAAAAATCGACCACCTCCATCAATAGGCGTGTCTTACAATAAAACTTAATTACTTCAAAGGTCATTGTCGAGTGAGAAAAAAGTAAAAAATAAAAAAAAATTGTGGGTAATAACGCGCTACAATCAACTTTTATTACGTAATTCAAAGCTGCAGCCGTCATGCTGAGAATTTTCTCTCGGTACCTTAATTAATAGTAAAACTTACACTGGCAGATGCGTGATAAATGCGATTTTATCTAATACGAAAGCGATAAGCTATTGATATGAGTACAAGTTGAACAGAATAAAAATTCTAAATACAGTGAAAATCAGAAAAATGTACATGGCTTGAAAAAATGAAAAAAAAAATCATATACACATGCTCATTAGTATACATTCGCTGAAATTACAATCGCAACTGTAAAATTAGAAATAAATCCAAACTGGTTAAACAGGATGATCAGAAAAGTGAGGAAAAAAATGTTATGATAACTTTGGTATCTAGCTTAGGTGCATGAATTCCAACCTACAGCTCGAATACCAAAGATACCAGCACATTCGGTCTTCACGTTGCTGGAAAGTCGATACCCAAACTAAACCTGAACGCGTTAGTAACTACAAAGTTGAAATACTCTACAAAAGGCGATACAAAACACGTAAATTAACAATTGAATAGGGTCTCACCTCCAGCTAATAATGCGACTAAAATGATTCCGCATGACCAAATATCTGCTGGTTCGGCGGCATAAGGCTCTCGCAAGACCTCCGGTGCGACGTAGGGTAGAGTTCCGCAACGTTTACTCAATAATCTTTCCTGTAAAATGGGATAATATTTAGTAAATTGAAAGGAGGCTATTTACGAGATGAGATATTTAGAGTTGCTTACTTTGCCTTGCACTCGAAAGTATGTGGCAAAACCGAAGTCGCTGATTTTTAAATTGCCACAATCGTCCAGTAGTAAATTCTCTGGTTTAAGGTCACGGTGTGCGATTCCTCTCAAGTGCAGATATTCCTACATAGAAATACTTAGAATGAAATAAATATTACAAGAATAGCATTAACGAAAGAGCAAAAAAACTCTTACAACTCCGGATAACAATTGTTGGAAAAATCTTTGAGCTTCGCCTGGTAACATTCCAACATCCGGCTCTACAAATTCAGGCAAAACATCACAAGATATATCACCAAAATCTAATCTACACTTGTAACCGACTTCGATATTCACCTCAAGACTAACCAATTCGGTCAAACAGTTCTCCACCGGAAGCATACTCGAGAAAAATGTAAACATAAGGGTCGTCATGCCGTCGACCGTAAAAGCGTACGATATTCGGATGAGACAAATCCGTATGTATGATGATTTCTTTCCTGACCGCTGCAACGCAGTCCGGATGTTTGCCTAAATCTATCGTTTTCATGGCGACCGCGCTGTCTGTGTTCCGATTCATCAGCAGCTTCACCCTAGAGCACGTTTCTTGATAAGTACATCAAGTACGAAGTAGATAAAATACAGTAACATGTGCTTACTCTCCGTAGGTTCCTTCTCCCAAAGTTTGTATGATACTCCATCCTTCGACAAATTCAGTCATATGGGCGTATATAAAAGATCGAATTAAATGCAGTACTACTTGCGGTAGAACTTGGAATCGCCTGTGAACGAAACGAGGTTATACAGTTTACAGAAACGCCTACACCCAACATTTCATAAAAAAGTACGTATTCAACGAATCGAATGAAAAATACACGCGAACCGCAACGCTACGTATCGTACGAAAAAACGATACCACAAATCGCTGTAATACTTCACGTGTTATTTAAGCGTAATTGAACTTCTAAACTAGCAGCACGTGGTTAACAATCACCTCGGTGATAAGGTAATTGGAGAGCGATAGTTTCCACACAATATATATCTAGTACAACAAGCCAGTTGAAAAGAAAGATCTACTACATTTTTGTACTAATTGACGAAGTACTTACAGAGAAAATTGGCAATATATTTCTGAAATAAAAACCGCATGTCACTAAAATAGCGGGAAAAAACGATCGATTTCAGGACGGCAAGCTCCTTTCAGATAGTCCGAACACCACGAATGTCGTAAATTAATCGAAAACTTATAAAAATCCACTTTTTGCAGAATATCAATAAATTTAAAAAGTTAGTTTTGAAAACTTTCTTAAAAGCACACTTTCCACCAAATTCATTCAGCGTGCGAACGTCTCTCGATCAATGAGAAACACCGAAAAGTCGAAAACGTTTTCCGAATAGGCGAATGCGAAGCAAATACATACGATTTTCACCCCAACCCCGTACCAAGCACGTTTGAAATCCAAGGTCATCGTTTCCATCGTTTCTCTATGCGATATTGTACACTTCGCGTTGTAAGAAGCCAAATGGGTAGGACGGATGCGTTACGATAGTTGGTAGGTTGAACTTGGAACGCCTTTCCAAGGCCAAGTTTTAGCGCTCCTACAGGGAACTTGATGTTCAACTATTGCATATCCACAAGCACAGAAAAAATTTTAACTAGGTTCCTGATTGGTCAAATGCAAAATCGTACATCGAGTTAATTTGAATTTGACCAATCAGAAGCCAGTAAAAGCCCCCATTTCATTAGCGAAGTAGCGCGTTTTTTTGAATGAATCTATGATATCCATCGCTATTCGCTTCTTACCAATACTTCTGAAATTTAACCTCACCGATCAGTATTCAACTGCTTTGTAAGTTGATGGTTTACTTTCGATTTGCTTAACGTTCTAGTATAAATGTTTTCACTTATCAACGTAATCTTCTCGATTTGGATACACAATCACAAACTTCGGTAACTTCATTTTATATTTTTTTAGAAAAATTAAATCTCATTTACTTATCGGAATACAAATTATTTTTGATCTGAGCCCAGAACACGTAGAAAAATTGTTCGAGACGAATATAAAAAGTAAATTCTCAAAATTATTTATTACAGATAAATAGTATCAGGTTTCGGTAATATTGTATTAAATAAAAATTATCGTTACAGTATTAGTCATTTTTAAAAACTCCAATAAATAAATTATATTTCAAATCATTTTGTTTCATAAAAAAAGGTCACTGAATAGAAAATAAAGGATCCTAAAATTATAGCATAAGAAGACTCCATAATAGGGAATACACGAAACACGATAATGTATAATGTCAATAAAATAAATAAATCACAATCAATCAACAATAATAATCACAAAAATAAAATTCATTCGCAAAATTAAAGAGATCATTAAAAATATTTACCATCGATCTCTGATAACAGTCTCAAAGACATAAAACTTAACTGAGAGAACTTAAATTAAATTAATCAAAACTGACGTAACAAAATAATTATCAAAAATATCTACGACTAAGATCTGAAGAGAAGAATTTTTGGAACTATATAATACTTAGAGTATTCGTTAATTAAAACTGAAATACTGTGCAATGGCACGCACGAAAAAGTCACAATCAACTAATGGTAACATCGGAATTATATCGCTTCGAATCCTGCACCGCACACACGGTGCTTTCGCCTTTATCCGAAAGATTACCGTTCGAATCAATCGACTCGACACTTTCGTCGAAAGCCGAATCATTATTATTATTTTCACTACCAGAACTACTTTCGTTTATCAAGTGTTTAGGCACATTAATGTGCATCTCCGTTTTAACTCTAGACGGACGAAGACTTTTCAACTTGGTAGAGCCTGCGAAGGAAATTTGTACGCCGCCGCAATTTAACGGATACGGCGAATTCTCATCCGATGGTACCAAGTTCGACGGAACACTCAGTTCAAAACTGCTCTTAGACGATAACATGGGCGGTTTTTTGACCGTATCGTCGGTTATACGCTTTTCTTTCGAATAATTTTTCTGGAATAACTTCAGAGTTTCCATTTCGTGCGGCGATATAAAACGGCCGAGACTTTGACTACGGTCGCTAGATTCTTCGATAATTTTATCGAATTTTATATTTCTCGTATCGGATAACGATTTGGTCATAAGTTTGTTATTGTCAGATACCTCTTGTAATTTTTTATTATTCACGTTATTTGGTAACTGATTCAATTTTTGCTGACGAATTTGATCGAAAGAGTTGGCGAAATACGACGAACCCATTTTAGGCGTCAAGCTATTCGACTTAATTTGACCGAGAGTGATATTTTGATCTTTGGATGATTTAAAATCGACATTCAAGTCGGTTAACGATGATTTTGGCAGGCTGCGTCGTCTTTCGGCCATGTTCAGTTGAGATAAAATTCGAAGAACGTCGTTGGGTATTTCGATGTCGCTTTTTCCGTACGCTATCGTCGATATGAAACTGCCCAACGTGTTCACCGTCACTTCTAAAGCACGTGCTTCGCTTTCGAGTTTGTTAATTTGCGATAAGTGTTTCACTCTAACCGTTTCCAAGCGACTGTTGTTGCTGAGAGCGATCTAGAATGAGATTTTTTTTCATCAGTGACGTAGGTAATTCACCGAATCGAAGACGTTGAAATAAACAAGTAGGTAAGGATCTGATGAATTATACGTACCTCCAATTGTTCCATCAGCAATTGATTTTTCTCTTTCAGAGCTTTGTTAACTTCTTCCATCTGTTTCAGTTTTTTAGTTTCGGGACGAGGGGTAGAAAGCTCTTCTTGCAAAACGTGGTATTCGACGTTATATTCCAATAATGGTTTTGTAATATCAGTTGTGCAGACCTATCGTAATAAAAATTGATTTAGTTTGTATTTTTAGAAACCCATTCGATGATTTAGGAGGGAAAAAACGTACTTGTTTAATCACTAAATCTAAAACATTTTTATCAATTTCTGGCACTGTAATTTTCAAATAATCCATTATCGATTCGAATCCATCACATGCGAGCAGCGCATCTTTATGATGACTCAGCAAAGCCAAAATCACTTTAAATAATACACCTGATCCTTCGACGAAAATTAAATCTACAAAAAAAATAAAATAAAATAAAAATAATTGAAGAATTTTTCGACTGAAATTTCGAACATTTTTAACCCACCGAAAATTCGTACAACAAATCCTAAAGGAAATTGGGAAGCGAAAATGGTCAATATCCAAGGAGCCGCGTAAAGTATAGGCGATATTTCGTGTTTATCGAAATGTTCGTATAATTCTGGCAAATAATCCTTCAATAATCTGGTCAACTGGTACAGCTGTACTTGAAGTCCGGCCATATCAGGCAAATACTGCTGCCTGAGGTTACGTCTGAACATCAAGTGTCGTAGCATGATGAAAGCTTGATCTTCGCTCATCTAAAATCAATCGAAACGAATTAATTATTTTCAGATAATGAGAGAAAAAAAATACAAATGGTAATAATTCGGGTTCTTACGTGTAATAAGAGGATTCCGGCGATGAAACTTAATCCTTGGCAATAGCCAACTTCTTCGTCTAACAACGAGTACGCTTTCAATAAATTATACAATCCTAATTGACCCGGCCCCAGAGGAGACATGAAATAACTATGGTTCGGGAATGTTCGTCCTAAATTAAAATGAAAGAATACACGTAACATTTGAAAAAAATCACTCAAACCTCGAAGTACATACAGCGAAATAAATACCTAAATCGATCAAAATAGCATGCTGCTGAGAAGTAAGCTCTTTGAGTAATTGATCGTAAGGCACATTATAGTTGGGAAATTTGAAACAGTCTATCGGCGGCGGCATTTTAGAGCAATAATGTTCGGCTAAAAATATCCAAACTTCTCCTCTTTTGCTTCTAGGTACACCTGAACAAATTCGCATATCCGTTAGGTAAAAAAAAAAATCGTAAAATTAATAACGTCGTAAAAATTATCTCGCTCGATTACCTTTTCTTACAGCTTGTAAGAGCATTTGATCGTCGTACTTGCGATTCCCCTTGTTGATCATGATTTCCCAAACTTCGGTATTTTCTTTGCCCGAAGTGCAGATGTCGTCGTATTCTAATTTTATTCGTTTCATGGTGGCTTCTTCTTGTCTCGCTGTTTTAAAATAATATTTTAGTAAAATACGTACTTCTCGGAGGTTCGAATAAAAAGTATAGGTGCCAAATTAGTAAATAGGTACCGTATAATTTGGCATTTTCTCTCTCCATTCGTATGAGTAAAATTTGTTGGTTTATGGCTTTCTTCCACAAGGCACGTAATTCTTCTGTACTTCGAGCTTTCATCGGCATTTCTGTGGAGAAAATTTTTTTTAAAAAATCCATTTTTCATTTACGATTAAATTCACGAAATTAGATCTGAAAATCATGCGTATGTTTTATTCACCTTTCGCGAGTTTACTCGGTGTGACAACATTCTTGAAAATATTGTGCCTCCAGGATCCGCCTTCGTTTTCTAGATCGTCGGCTACACATTCAGGTGGTACGATCGAAGCTCGTGGAGAATTTCCAACTTTGAGGAATCTGCAAAAAAAAAATTTTTTAATTTATCGATTGAGATTTTTGTGAAAAAATGTGTAAAAAATTAATTTTTCAGAAAATGTAAAATTTTTTAAAACTGAATTTCAAATTTTCAATTTTTGAAAAATTTTAAAATTTACAATTTTTTACACCTTGAAAAATCAAGATCAAGAATTTTTGATTTTTAAAAACTCTTTTCAAAAATACATTTTCTCAAAAACCACAAAAAATGAATTATGAAAAAAAAATAAAATTTCGGGAATTTTTTGATTTTTAAAAATCTGAACCTGAATTTTTAATTTTTTTTTGGATTTTTGAAAATTTAATTTTTTTTTCAGCGTTGCAACGAATTTTGAAAACTTGTAAAAATTTTTTAATCATTAAAATTTTTTCCCCAAGAACTTCTGATTCAAAGTTTTTAATTTTTTTTTTTAAATTCTTGATTTGCACAAATTATAAAAAAATTTTCTTGACTATGATTTTCACAAAATTTCCAAAGGGTACATATAGCCCATTTAAGTAGGTATAGTGAATCGGCCCTGAGAACGGATTTTGAAATTTTCTGGTGGAAATTGGTCCTTATGATCTAAAAACCGCGTGACAAAATTTTTAGCTCTCTACCCCCTGCAGGGTTGTGAGGCACTACTTAAGGGCTATCTACGGAATTTTTTGAAAAAAATTTTCGAGCATTTTTTCAAGGTC
>FIZT01000671.1:0-12225 GCA_900065295.1 Paracoccus marginatus
TTTTTTTCGCGTAGGCCGTTTTTCGTGCATTTTTGTAGGTTGTTTTTCGCGTAGGTCGAATTATTTGTACTTGTAGGTCGTTTTACGTAGTCCCGTTCTGAAACACTTCGGTTCGAGTTGCCTCGTGTCAAGCTCGTGTAATCTGTCTGTGCGCGAAGCTAACAGCTTTCTCTATTTAGTCACTCCTTTTTTTGTTGGTGTGCGTGTGGCAACATTCACATTTTTTATTTTTTTCGTATCCATTATTTTTCTCGATTCTTTAAAAAAAAGTAATGCTTATGTGGATAAATCATAAATGCTGCAAAAATGGCATAATTTTCTAAAAGTTTCAATATCATCTTGACTTACGTTCACTCCGCTTTATGTTTTCATTATTCTTCCAGTGTTTCAAAGTCTGGTATGACACAGCGCTATAATTGAAGTTCGAAGATCGTGAATAATATTTGTATATCTAATCGCCAACTGAGAAAATGCCATACACGTAAGTGTTCTTCAACGAATACGTAAATGTTTGTGTTACGATCGTCGCGACTGATTTACTTGTACACTCGTGTAGTCGATCAAGCAGAGGATTTCGATCGCCTCGAGGAACCAGAGGCTCGTTTAGAAGCCGTGGAAGTACGTTCCGAGGACGAGGCCGGGGATCAGATACGTACTATGGATCTAGCCGAGGTTCATATTCCAGCAGCAGAGGCACTTTTACCGGGACATCTAGTTATCGTGGCAGAGACGATGGTTACGAATCCAGAGACACCAGCAGTAGATACAGCGGTGAGGATTTTTCAAATTTACTCGTGTGTGATGCTCACGAATGCGTTATGTTGACGCGTGTGATTTCATTTCCTTCAGGCGATCGTTACTCGAGTTCTCACGGCCGAAGAGAAGACGGCGGTGGTCATCATCATAGAGAAATGAGAGAGGTAAGATCAATTCTATTACACTAATCAGTTTTGTACTTCGGCCGAGTCAACTAGCCAGTATCGTAATTCGTATTTAACGTGAACGCAGTCCGCATCCGGATCGTATGGAAGAAGCCATAGTCGTCACGAAGGTGAACCGGAACGTAAACGTATACGTTCAGAAATTGGCAGCTCGTACAAAGAGGTAAAATCAGAATAAATCAAATTACCTATTAAAAAAACACCCACAAGAAATACTAATTACCTCGAATAGCGTCGTCATTTATCAACCAGACTGTGAGCCAGATAAGAGACGTGAAGAGGTAACATACGGTACCGTTCGTAGAATATTTTTTTGGAATTACGGCGGCCATAATACCGATAAAAAAAAAAATAGAAAATACTAGATCCAGATAAACGTAAAATATAAAGCTAGACGCAAGATAATCATAAATACATATGTATATTGTTTTAAACGTCCTAGGGTGTATCACCTCGTCGATCGTACGACGACCTAGATCATTCCAACCGAAGCTACAGTAGTAGCGGTAGTTCGCCGTACCGTTCTTCGGAATCTAGCTCGTTTGCCAAGTCGCACCATCATCGACCGAAGGAATACTCGGAATTTAAAAAACCATTACCGCCGGCGCAGGAGTCGAGCTTCGGCGGATCGTCGAGCAGAGGGTCTCGCGGTAGAGGCATCGTTAGATCCGCGACCGGCGGTCGAATCAGTAGATCTACGGTGTCCACGTTTTTGAGACGCTCGGCCGTCGGACGTATTAGTAGATTGAGACCGACGACTGCCGCTAGCCGCATGCATCCGCTGCTACGAAGAAAGAAACTGTTGAATTTGCAGAGGTAAAAATAACTACAAACCGAACGAAAAGCGTCTACGAAATGGATATTACTGGTAAAACGTTGTACGAAAGCTGCACTCGCTTCAGACGTGCGAAGAGCGTTCATACAGCTCGATCTGTGCTATTTTTATTCTATTCTTAGATAAATCGAACGCTCTGAACTATGAAGTTTTCGATGAGATTTCGTTGAATGCGACAAAACGTCGCTTCGATACACGTAAAAAAGTGGCTACTATCGTTTCGTATACACGCTCACAGATAGATGGATGTTGAACCTACAGTTTGGTATTCCTATAAAATAAAGACTCGTGTACATACGCACAGTATATTATCGGTACCTAACTCAGAACCATACTAACGGACCTCCAATCCTTGTCACTTTTCCTATAAAGATACGTGATTCGTATACGTTCTCGATTCTATAAACAATTTTCACACCTTAGCGAAGTGTACATTATGTTGGTATTTGCGTTAAAATCGACGGCGCTTTCGATACGATTGAAAGTTGCACTAAATACGAAATGTTGCGACTCGACAGCTTCCATTTTCCAAGCACTTGTACAAATGCAATACGACAGAACAAAAATTACGATTACCGAAATCAAACCAATGAAACGTACGGTACCTTAATAAATATATATTTCTAATCCAACTCGCCAAAAAAAAAGTAACAAAAAAAGAATCATTTCTAGCCGAGGTTCAAATTTGAGAATATGTACATTTTCCGAAGAAAATCTCTCGATTTATGTTTGTAACCGAGGTTCGAAATGAGAATACAGAAAGTATCTCTGTGTAACGAATGCGTTTCTCAAGAAATAAGTATCTCGGGTTACCTAATACGTTGACTAGCACGTGATAAATATATCGACGAGAGAATGTAGTCGACGTTTGAATGGGAATTTCGCTAACGAACAGATCATCTTTCGATGAAAATTTCATTCCATTATGTAGTAGCTTGGCATTTTAGATAACGTATTTTAACATTTCTGACGCTTGATATTTTTTGTACGTTGGTAGGATCCGAAAAGCAAACGAAGTTCGTGGCCGAATCTTGTCGAAGAATGAAAAAATCGATGAGGTAATCGGTATTTGTTATTATTTTTCAAAAGTGATCAAATTATTCGATC
Organism: Paracoccus marginatus; assembly: GCA_900065295.1. Taxonomy (NCBI): domain Eukaryota; kingdom Metazoa; phylum Arthropoda; class Insecta; order Hemiptera; family Pseudococcidae; genus Paracoccus; species Paracoccus marginatus. Next base: position 2,884 of record FIZT01000671.1, read on the forward strand.
TAATATGACAGATGTGTTTTTTTTTCTGACAGAGTACCATTACTTCGGAAGAAGAAGAGCTCGAAACATTTGACGCTGAAGAGGAAGAATTGGAGGCCGAAGAACTCGATCAAGCGACTATCAAAAGCGAAGGATCCGGCAAAGTAGAAAGTGCTTCCGGCGAAGATGGTAAACCAGAAGCAACAAAAAAGTCAGCCGTCGTCAAGAAGACCAAAGCTGATGCGTCCGAGGTAATTGAATACCAACTACGTAAAATGTATCGCGTCTGGGCTGCTTCTTAACATACAGGGTGTCCCCCAAAAAATGAAGGGTAGAATTTTGAGACTCGTACCCTGTAAATTTTCCCGTTTTACTCGTGAAGCATTTTCAAGCTTACGGTTAGTTTCGAACTTTCGACTCGATTGAAGCTACGAGGAAGGTCATGCACAATTTTTGCCTATACCAATTGCCTGCAACTAAATTCACTCTAGACAGTCTTTTTGCCCTGATTCGAGTCTGATTCGGCGCTTCAAAACTCGAATAGCGAGATATTTATTCATGTAGGTATTTATTGGGAAACATTGCCAGTTTCATGAGGAGAATAGAAGTGATGCGAAGGTCTAATGCTGCGTCCACACGATCCAATTTATTTGACATAAACTGACGTCACATCAAATATATTGGAGCGTGTGGACGCTACAGTTATCCATCAAATCTGATTATTCAGGTCTTCAAATCGATTTGACCAATTTATTTGTCAAACTCGATTTGTCAAACAAATTGGATCGTGTGGACGCAGCATAACTCTCAAAAAAATTCCTTAATTGCATTGATTATGCAACCAAACTCACTCGAGTCGATGTCTTGCCTTGATTCGAGTGTTAGGCAACCCATTCGACTCGTAAAAACTCGAATATCACACCAATAATCCTATTTTTTGAGAGAGGGTACCAGTTTCATTCGGAGAATAGAAGTGTTATGGAGGTCTCTTACAAAATGTTTTTCCCTGATTCGTTGCTTATGCAACCAATTTCACCCGGGTTGATATTTTGCCTTGATTTCGAGTGTTAGGCAATCCATTCGACTCGTCAAAACTCGAATATCACAGCTATTTTTCGAGAAACGGTACCAGTTTCATTAGGAGAATAAAAGTAATGTGGAGGTCTTTAACTGTAACTCCTAATTTTTTCGCCTTGGTTTCATCGGTTATGCAGCCAAATTCACTGGAGACAATTTTTTCCTCGATTTCAATTTAACGCCTCATAAAACCAGTTTATAAAATAATTCGAACCTTCTTAATCCGAATTTGTTATTTGTTGTATTGATTGTCGAATTGGAACCAACATTTGACTTCTTTTCGTATTTTTAGAGCGATTCTTCAGCTAAGGCGAAGAAAGAAGAAAGACCGCCGATGAGTTCGTTCCACAAGGATCATATTACGTTGAAATGTATTCATTGTAAAGTAGAATGCGCCACGTTTAAAGTAAGTGACCGATCGAAGTAACCCTTTGAAAAGTGACTTTGTCGATATTAATTCGTTTCATCTTCGTTCGCAGAGATATTTGATACATTTGACTACGTATAGACATAAGAACTCGATGGACTCGTTGATGTACGATTTGAAACAGAAACTGAGACGTATGCGGTCCGAGCAAAGAGACCAGCAGCGCGTTATCGACGAGAAAAACGACGACTTTGCCAAAACTTCGTATTGCAGAGTGTGTAAACTGAATTACAAGCAATCTAAACAAGAACATTTCACCTCGGACCATCATATCGTGAGTAGTGCTCGTTGAGAAGTTTAAAAATTCGCAATACGTACGAAGGCGAGCGTACTTGCTGAATTTTTTTTTTTTTTCAGAATCTGAACGAGTTCTTGAATCCGAAATGTTCGGTGTGTCGTTTGAATTTCCCCACTCCCATTATGTACGAACACCATAGATGTACTCTGAATCATATTAAGGTAACCACGTCGTAGATTAAGGTCGAAACAGTTTTCGAGTCGTCGCTTGTCTAATTTTGGCCGTTTGTAAATTTAGCGAAAAGCTTTCCTCGAGAAGAAAGGAGTCGACGTAAAAGATGGCGACAACGAAGAAGAAAACAACGACGAGGATAACTTCATGGTATTAGATTCGGTCGGCTCGGCTGACGAAGAAGAAGGCGACGAAACCCCAGCCAACACGAGCGCCACCAACGATACAGCAGCTAAACCTAAAGCAGTCGCGGCTAAAAAGAAGAAACTACCAAAAGTTATCGGTACGTTCGCTATTTGACGATAGCTTTACATGTTGTGCAAATTGGTGAATTAATAATCCGAAAATGATATCGTTCTACAGGAGCCGAATTCATCAAACGAGTACCGGTCTATTATTGTAAATTGTGTCGTCTGTGCATACCCTACAATCCGAACACGAATCAAGAAGACCTGCTGTTGGGTCATTGCAGAGGTCGATTCCACTTGAAACGATACTCGGTCGAGAAAATGAAAAAAACTAAGGAGGAAACTGCGAAATCGGTAAGTTAGCTGGACGTAAAAGCGATAATGTAGACGATTTTCTTCGGCATAATTATAATTTGGTCGTTTTTTAAAAGAAAAAAATCAAGCTGAATAAATCGTCGCTATCGGAAGAAGCTTCGCAGAATGGAACTGCCGACGCGAACGATAGTGCCGAAGCGAGCGAAAGCTACTGGGACGAAGGTGGCGAGGAACCGAAATCGTCGGACGAAGAAGAAGAAGCCTGCAATAGGTACGATAGGTTCGGCCACAGCGAAGAGATCGACAAGGCTTCGGCTACTGCGGTGAAAACCGAGCCTAATGAAGAGAAAAACGCAGCTGACGAAAAAGTTACTTCGCAAGCGTAGCTTGAATGTAGTTTTACTAATAATTCGAAGCTTTCCCCTTGGAATTTCTTTTTTAATTTCTTTTTTTTTTTAATTTTACGAATCGTATGCTTAGTTAACAGTAGGTTAGAATTAGAGACTAAGACGCTTTGTTTTATGATATATTGTTACGGTACGAGATACAGGACGTATTGTACGTTATGTTTGCAGTTGTATTCATTCGATGGTAACCCCGTCTGTATGGGTGTATTATTGTAATTTATTTTGATAAGAATTTTTGTCTAGTGTAGGTAACGAGTATCATTATTATCGTGAATGAGAAAATAAAATAATACCGATGTTCACCTGTCTATGTCTGCTGAAATTACAATTCTAATATGATTCATTCACCAATATTTCTACATTAGACGACTTTGAATCAGCGACGAATGGTACTTCATCAGGCTAGCAGGTCTGGAAGATGCTGCGATTTTTTTTTTGGAAATTTTATGTTGGTAAAACATTTATTATTCCTTTCAGAAGACTAAGACTTATGAAGGCGAACGAAGAGTCGCGTAACGGTGTAACGGTAAGTCTTTTTGTTTGTCCACAAAAAAGGTACGCGCTCTTCAGGTCATCGCTGCAACTGCACCTATATAGGATTCATTTATTCGCCACTAGGACTTGACTAGGACTAGGACCGCGCTGTGTTTTGAATTGATGCTGGTTAACCTGTTTCACCCGTTAATTCTCAAGTAATTTTCATTTTACTGTGATTTTTTAATGACCAAGATGTTGTGAATCTGGTGGCAATACCAATTAATACTTTACACTTTCGTGTCTTTCGTGATCCGATTATATCACGATATATATCATGAATCATGATACCGAGGAATCAGGACATCACTATTTTTGAGACGCCAATCATAGCTGAGAATTTGCTTTCAGTTTAGCGTCGCAGCGCTGACCTGCTCATCTTCAATGCAAAAGCAAAATTAATGTTTCAAGTCGACGTCTGAAATAATACGATTCAAGTAACGTATAAAAAAGAAATTATAATTAAATTTCAAAATAGATACAACAAATTGATTGAAAGTATCAAGAATAGATGGATACACGATGAGTATTACACAAAATTGAACCAAAAAAGAAAAAAAATCAGAATAAAATACGTAGGTATTAAAAACTTGATAAAAATTCACACAGATCGATATTAAAATAAGATATAACAACGGCAAGGAAATAGTAACAACGTAGATTGTTTCATTTCGCGAACCAAACAGCGACTACACGACGCATTCCAAAATATAGGCAGCATTCTGAAACACACGCACAATATCAATCTCAATTCGTTAGTTTTTTTTTTTTTTTTTTCATAAAAAAAATTCAACGAATGGCGAATAAATTACATTGATATGTTTCCGTTAGCTTGTGGAGCTGCGCGATGATGAGTATCAACACCTTTGAGCCAGTTCTACCGCTTTACTCAGCACTATTTGGATATCAGTAGACGGGTAATTTTGTAACAGTTTCACATTCGACGAGAAATCTCCATCTAGCAGCTGATTTTTGATTAATCTACGAGAGAAGAAAATTGAAAATCGAATTAATAATTCATCGTGGACAAATGACGAACGACTGGTGGGTCATTTTGAGCAACTTACACGATCATGGCACTGCATATGTAGATCAAAAACGAGAACCTTTCTTGATCAGCGAATAACGAATCCCAAATACGTAGCACGTCTGGTAACGGGAACTCTTGCGACAGTAGCAAAGTCAACCACCTGAGCATATCACGAGGGGATAATTCAAAATTGAAAAAAAAAACACAAAGTGCTACAGATGAAACGACTCACCTAAAACTATAATATTGCGGATACAACTGCAGCTTGGTTAAATGTGCGTGTATCGAGTAATCGATCGATCGCACTTTATCGGTTAGCTTGGCCATTAACCTTCCTATACCGCATTCAGCTTCATCTAAGCTTTTAATGAAAAAATCTCTAATCTCGGACATTAAATTGGTAAAAGTGAAGAAACAATCAGCTTCGGCGTGTTCTAAAATGCAGATAATAAATTAACGTTGCTGTTAGATTACACACACGACCATGTTTTAAATTGTTTATCGCAGCAACACCCACTTTTCCATTCGATACACGTATCCGAAGCGAAGCAGTAATAAATTGGACCGATGATTTCGTTCATTCCTTGTACGTAGCCTTGACCCGGGTTCAATTTGGCGTACAAAAATAATATCCTTTCGACCACTTCCCAATGAGCTTCCGATCCTTCTTCTAGCGGAGAATAATCGTCGATCGATTTACGTTTACATAAGGCGATCTGTGAAAATAATTTTAAAAAACGTTAGAAAATAATCGAAGCATCGTTAAGAATGCAAACGGATTTCATTTAGTCACCTCCTATACCGTACTTACTTGCTACTGGTTACCATAGCGAAAGCGATATTTAAAAAGTACAAAATATTACACTTCGCTTCGGTTAGATCATTTAAAAATACAGAACAGCGTGAAAAATACCTTCGTTAATCCTAATCCTTTACGTTCGACGTTGGCTGAATTTAAAACTGAGCTTTGAACACGACGATGGAGTCTTTTGCGGCCTCCGCTATTCACGACCGTATCGCAAGGGTAATCGGTAGCTTGCTGGAAGAATGATATCTCCGGATTCAGACGTCTACACAAGCAAACAATCCAGCACACTTTATCGAATCCGGAAACACCTCTATAAGTTCATACGATGGTCACAAAATACGAACCTGGCATCTTTATCGATTTGCAGCAACACTTCATTGTCTTTAAAATACGTATTCCATTTACTGCTGGGATTATTACTAAGCGGATGATCGCAGTTGATATCTTCGTTCGTGTCGCTGCCCGGAGTGACGATCATTTCATCTACGAAATCAACAACCATACATCTACAGTATTCTCGATCCGGTCAGTTCACCAATTCACTCTTAACAGTCAACACTTACCGATTAGTTGATTGTACAAGTTCCTCTGCATCGTCAAAGTCTTACTCCACGAACTCCGCTGAGGAGGTAAATAATTTAGCAGTAGTTTCCAGCACAACGGTCGAAGTCCCCTTTCTTCCGGGATACCTAAATAATCGCAGTCAGTACGATAAGACCGTCAAAAGTACAAAACAAAAACAACAAGGTTACCTACCGTTGAAGCACAAACTACGCAGCGTCTTCATGTTGATTTCATCTTGCGACAGAGCATCTTCGAAAGCTTTCAATCTGCGAACAAACCACGTAAATGGAATCAATCCGGTGTATTTTACAGCCATCGAAATCACATCTGCGTCAGCGAAAAGTTGAAATCGTTACCTGACTTTATACGCGGCCATAGTGATTTTGTCCTGTCCACTGCTAGTGAATAACTACTGCGATTCTAAATTCATCTTCATTCAAATTCGAATTTAATTACTAATTACAATTCTTATCGTTTTCATAAAACGATAGCGAAAGTAAATTATTTATCGTAACCGAAGCCGTGCAGCGGACATGTTTGTTGTTACGCTGCTAACGCGACAAAGGTGCGTTCACACTGAAGCACAACAAGCGATGCATGAAGCGATGTGAGTTTGTTTGGTGTATGTTTAGCTGCCTATACTTTATTTTCAGGAGCAATGTCGCCAACAATTTTTTTTCTGCAATTTTGTTTCATCGTTTTTCTTAAAGTGCACTAAATAACCAAGTAAACGCATACGTCATCTTGAACCTAAGGAGCGATGCTTATGCCGAACTTTAAATGAATTATAATGAGGGTTAGAATATTATTCCAATTAAATCGGTTATTTAATTAAAAATTACGTCGTAGCGTATTGATTTCAATAAAGGATAGAATTTCATCCAAAGTTTGCCTAAAGTAAATCCGGTGATAGAGACCTAAGCTGCATTTCGGCATAGGACGGCTCCGAAAAGCGTATGCGTTATTGCGTTTACCTACTTGTTTATTTAGTACTTTAGTTTTTCTGAATTTCATGTAATTCGAATCTGAAAACAAAAAGAAAAGAAACCAAATAATGAATTGATACGGTAAACACAAACGTGAAAAATAAAATAGAAACAATTCATTGAAATTGCCACCCTTTCCCCTTCAAAACCAGACCGTAAGTTAAAGATGATAAAAATGGTCGGCTATTCAAAAATCGCTGAATTTTTTCTTTTTTATTATTCCCCTACGGTTGGGAAAATCCAGGAAAAAAGGATTTCGGAAAAAAGGATTTCAAATAATTTTCAAATCCAAAATCCGAAATCCTCTGCTAAATAGATTTCGAATCCAAAATCATGTGCGCAATAGGATTTCAATTTTCAAATCAAAAATTCAAAATCAAAAATCCCAACAAGCAAAGATAATGTATCGACGTCCTGATGCTAAAATTTTTCAAGTGCCAAAACCGAAATTTAGCATTAAGAATAATTTAGGACGTCGATAGTGAAAAAAAACGGCTGAAAACGATTCTAAACTTACAATAACATTAAAAATGTCTTTAATTTTATTAAGTCATTGAAGTGATCATCAAATCGCGTTTTGTTAAAATGGGAATAAAAATTTTTGAAAAATAAGGATTTCAAATCCAAAATCCGTAACAGAAATGGATTTCAAATCAAAATTCAAAATCTAGATTTGATGGATTTTTGGATTTCAATTCCCAAAAGATTTAAATCCTGCCCAACCTGGGCATGTTTAATTTCCAGGATTTTTTTTCTCTAGAAAAATTCCAAACAAAATTTCTACTTACTCATAATTAATCAGAAAAAAATATTCATAGTGTCCCGTGCAGCGAAATGATGCCTGAAGTCGGAAAAAGAAATTTTACAGTAGACGGGCAAAATACAACTTATTCGGTTAAAAACTATCGAAAAATCGTTTTTTGTGGTTTTGGTTAGTATAACTCTTGGAGAAACTGGCAGCGAAGTTTTATTTTTGAGAACCCCTGAACTGAAGATGCATTCATTCAAACATGTACAGAAAAGATGCATATAACAGTATGATCTAAATAAGAAGATGAACACGTTTCGATTTTTGATTTTCGAAATTTCAAACGGCTTTATCTTCCTGAAAAATGATGTTAGGAGGGTGGTTCTGGTCTTAAAATGACCCATATTGATCCCTCTACCTTTTTATGAAAAAAAAATCATTTTTAAAATTTCCGAATTTAGGCATCATTTCGCTGCACGGGACACACTTACCGTAAAACAAATTTTACAAACTGAAAGAAATTGGTTCTTGGAAAAAAATCACAATTAAATATTACAACCAAAAATGAAAGTTGTTGAGAAATCTTCAATTGAATTATTTCATTTTTTTTAATATTTCTTTTTCTCAATTGAATACCTTCCAAGGGTAGTAAAAAAAATAGATCAAACAGAAATTTTTACTCACAAAATTAAGACCATGATACGCGTATGTATCGAACAAGTATAATATTTTCTGAAAAGTATGAGGTCATTTCAATATTATTGAAGTCGAAGATTGAAGTCAACTAATTAATCATGAAATCAAAAAAATTACAATAATGTTCCATTCATTTTTTAAAATTTTGTTGCATTGAAAAAAAAACTTATTTTTTTACAACTCTGAAATGTTTTTCAGTTTTTTTTTGAATTTTTTCTTTTTTTTTTGAACTTTTTGAAAATCATTTCCATAGTTATCTTTTCGCATTTTTTGATATTTTTTCTAAAATTTCTGAAAGAAATTAAAAATTAATTTTTTTAAAATTTAATGCTTGAAAATCTTACTGATAGCTTTTTGTAGTAGTTTTTTGAAAAGAATTTTCCAAGAAGTTATTTTAATTTTTTTTTTCAAAGTTGAAAAACAAATAATTCAAATTTCTTAAATTTTTAGCAGAACTTTTTTGGGGGACAAAAAATGCCAGCGATTGTGACGCTCTCAACTTCAAAAATTTTTCGAGGAGGCAACTTTTTTCATATTCCGGGACCCGCAGAGATCAAATAAGATGTAGGTTTCCACGATGTCAGAAAAAAAATTGAACACAGTGCACATGTTTCATCCCCTCTCTATGCAGGTCAAAACTTTGAAAATTCATCATTTTAATTTTCGAGATTTACGGGTCAAGATAAGTCAAACTTGGGATTTGGGGTCCTTTTGGGGTCCAGATTGAGGTACCCGAGTTTCAAGACCCCAGCTTAAAAATTACGTTGGGCCTCTTGTTACTGAGGGGTCCAAAGAGGGGCTCGAAAAACCAAAAAAGTTTAAAACTATGATTAGTAGTTAGGGACCTTCATTATTTGTCATCGAGATATCCGAAAATAACCTTTCCAGGTCATCCCAACTTCATTCCAGGCCCCATAGTGTGGATTTTTTCACCATTTAGTTGCCACTAACCAGGGATGCGGCCCGGAACCGGGACCTGAAACCCGAAAAAGCCCTGATAAAATTCACTTCAGGCCCCGAATAGCAAGCCCTGAAACCTTAAAAATTATCAACTTTTGTAGCCCGACCCGAAACCCGAAACCCTTTCACTCAAAATCAAGCCCCAAACGTGAGA
>FIZT01000714.1:0-14110 GCA_900065295.1 Paracoccus marginatus
CACGTGTTAATATCAACTCAGAGGTCTCAAACTTTGGGGATCTTCTTTCTACTTGTAATGGCACGTTTTAATGCTGTTGCCGAATTTCGAATCGAAAATTCGTTTTCTAAGTGTCACCCTAACCTATACATATACTACCTAAACTACCTATATACTTACTTACGTATAGGCACTATAGGTAGGCATAGGTAATATGTACATATCTTTGTTTCTGTGCAAGTAGATATCAAGATATGTAATTCCAAACACGCTAATTTTTACTTTGTCGTTTGTCACCAGCATTGAAAACGGCCAAGCTACGGCGACCGTTGAAAACCTCAGAAGTGGCGTGTACGTGATACCAGTCGTTTGTAATGGCAATGGCAATGGTAATGGTAACCATTCCAAATCCAACATTTGTGCTAACCTCAATACCAACTCTCAGCAAAACAACAAAAACAATACGTCATTTAGGTACGTATGTGACGCGAGTAAACACTAAGCATAACTTACTTGATAGGTAGGTAGGTAGGTACCTTTATGCTGCGGTACTATTCACCCCACAAATCACCTCTCTCTCAGAAAAATCGTGATTTCAAAAATACCTCATCTCAAAAAATAAAAAATAATATTGTAATGTATGGCGGAAATTCGATCATCCACCACTGGAAACAGCTTAGAAAATTACATGAGATCCAAAAAAAAAACGAATTGAATTATTTGAATTTGTTTTTCATCCTTTGAAGAACAAAAGTAAAAAAAAAAAAATTGGTAGCGCGGTGTTATTGCACTGGCGGCGCAACATGTGGGTACCTATGATAAAGCATAAACGTGCCCCCCCCCCGGGCACTTACCTATTTATAAACTTTTGAATTTTTATCGGGGCGGGGCTAAATTTGTTGAACTATATCCCAATACGGTACAAAAAAATTTCAGCCCGATCGGCGATGCATATTAACCCGTGCCCCAGGGGTAATCTTTGTAACGCGCGCGACATCACAATACATCCACGAGAAGCCGGTGAGAAAAGCGACGTTCTCTTCGAGGTAAATACGGCGCGTCGTTACCCCCACTACACTATACCAGTTGTCAAAATGATACCAACGCATATCATGTATTTGATTGAGAACCTCAGGAAACCCCGGAACCAAAATTTTAATCCAATCGGAGGAGAATTGCGAAATTTCAAACTTTAAAAATCGTTGAAAATCGCCCATTTTTGCTTACTACTTTTGGAAAATTTCTGCTTAAGCCCCTAATTAACTTACAGAGTTGAAATTTCGGTTTTTGGTGTTCAGTTGAATGACCCTCAAGTATACAGAGAGTCGATTCGGTTTGACAAATTCTAGAGAAGTTATGAAACCAATAGTGATAGTGTGTTGTTTTCGTCGCGTCGAGGTATGTCGCGTTTCTCACCAGCGCTAGTGGGAATATTGATGTCGCGCGCGTTACAAAGATTGCCCGAAAGGAATGAGGATATATAGTTTGACAAATTCATACCCGGCCTCGATAAAAATTCAATGAGCGCCACCCTACACCCCCCCCCCCCCCCCCCCCCCCCGAAAGTATTTGCGTTTCTTTAAGTACGCAGTATAGGTAAGTAGATATTATCTTCTCGTAATTCACGTAGGCCTAAGTAGTACACACCTATCTAATGTAAATCTACTCTTTGTTTCATCTTAATAGTTGCTGTGGGGGCGAAAGCAATGAAAAGCAAAAACTTGGCTACATTAACAATAAACAGCCGCAGCCGAAAATGAATAATTTGTCGGAAAAAGCTTACATCGATTACGATCCGCATCAACATAATGTACAACAAAAGAATCCTACGTCGTAAGTTACACTCGCGTATTCCATACAGCACTTGAACGAAGCACCAACTTAAGCTACTCGAAATGTCCATATGTCCATACCTAATGCCTAATTATTTGGTAAATTTTATTCGCGTTTTGCAGATATTGGGATACGATATTTCACCTATTGAAAGCCAGTTTAGGGACTGGAATTTTAGCAATGCCAAACGCATTTCAAAACGCTGGCTACGCCGTCGGCTTGATCGGAACGTTAATCATCGGATTTCTGTGTACATATAACATACACATACTGGTAAGCGCTAAGTTTATGTGGTCCACGTAGCATGTACACGTACTGCGATACCTTACCTACATACGTAGGTAAGTTTAGTATCCTCGATATTTAAGCATGTGTTCTATTCTGTACCGTACTCGTAATCTCCAAACTGCATACACTCAGCGACATGCGACACCGATTTACCCTGGCCTTCGCCTAATTCATTCGCAGGTATCGTCGGAATACGAATTATGTAAACGTAGAAAAGTTCCTTCCATGACGTATCCAGAAACAGTGCAGGTTGCTTTCGAAGAAGGTCCATTAAAATTTAGACGATTCGCACGATTTGGACAGTGAGTACATTGATATCTACGTACGTATATAAAAAAGTTATAAGTATCTACTTGCCGGTAACTGCAGTAATACTTGTACTACTTGCCCGAATGAAACTCGAGTTTATTTTTTTTCTGTTTCTATTTTTATTTCTTTTTTTTCTTTTTTTTTTTTTTTGCAGTTTTCTAACCAATATGTTTTTGGTTATATATCAAATTGGTACCAGCTCTATTTACGCCTTATTTATCGCCAGTAATTTGCAAGACGTAAGTACCTAAGCATAAAAATAGCGGACGACTATTGGTACCTATTACCTACCTATAATCGCCTGCACTGTACTTGCGTTATGCGCGGTTATTATCCACACAGGCACTTTACGGTTATCTTATTTGTACTTGGTATGTAATACCTATTACCTACACACATGCACACATAGGTATACGATTCGTACTATCACGAGGATACGAACGTACGAACTATGTTGCTGTACTTATTGGCGCCGTCCATCCTGATTTGTTGGGTTCGAAATCTGAAACTTCTGGTTCCTTTCTCAACGATTGCCAACGCAGCTACAATTTTGAGTTTTGGACTAATATTTGGATACGTGTTCAACGAAGTGCCTTCATTTACGGATCGTGAACCAGTTGGCACCATGCAAGGCATACCTTTGTTCTTCGGTACGGTTCTTTTCGCTATGGAAGCCATCGGAATGGTAAGTGTACCGTACCAAGTACCTACCTATGTAGTGTACCTATAATGTATGCGATGGTAATTACCTACTGGGGTGGAATTAAATTAATAATTGTTACATTGTGTAGGTGATGCCTTTGAAAAATCAAATGAAAAAACCGAAGAAATTTGGCAGTCTGTTTGGCGTGCTAAACGCGTCTATGTTACCTATCACAGTACTCTATGCGTTCATAGGGTTTTTCGGATACCTAAAGTACGGTAGCAAGACGACAGGAAGCATCACATTGAATTTGCCGAGTGATGAATTGTAAGTACTACATATATGCTTAATATTGTGGCACCTCGACCTCGTTACTACTTACATTGATACCTAACAGTCGGTAAATTACTTACGTTACGAAAAAATGTTCATTTATTGGATGAGAGGAGGGGAGGAAATGAAATGAAAATTCGACGACCGTGTTTACGTACAAAGTGACAAAGTGTATGATGCTAAACTTGAACCAGATCTGTATACCACTAGTACCTATATCTATCTGTCTCCCTATCTATAGTACCTGCTACCTAGCTGTTTACAAATAATTTGGAATACGAATAAACTTGAACTTATACCTTGACTAAAATAATGTTATGTTTTCATGCATCTGTCTATAAATAACGTAAGTAGGTATTTACTTATCTACCCAAACCGCACTAGTCACTAGTCACTACATAGGTATTATTGTATTTATTTGCGATACGTTTCAGCTTAGCCAAGCTAGTGAAACTGTTATACTCAGGCTCGATATTCATAACGTACGCGTTATCAAATTACGTCACTTTCGACATTATATGGACCAATAGTATTAAATCGAAAATAACCTCTTCGTCTAAATGCGTTCGTATATTCTGGGAATACATCGTTCGAACGACCATCGTGTTCGTCACCCGTGAGTATATTCGCACGTCCACCTGGTATAGGTATAGATATGTATTATGATTTATGATCTTCTACATATGCTACCTACAGTTTTCCTGGCGGGAGCGGTGCCGAATTTGGAAATATTCATTTCATTCGTCGGCGCTTTCTGTTTGTCGAGCATCGGCGTCGCGTATCCAGCCATCGTACAGATATTGACTCATTGGTACCACCACGACGACGCTTTTCAATTTTCCATCATGATTTTCAAAAACATCATCATCATATTAATCGCCATCTTGGCGTTTACTATCGGTGTCAGCTCGAGCGTTATGAAATTTATTCATGAAATGATGTAGAACTGCTGTAAGTACAACCTATACCTATGTATAAATACGATACTTGCTATAACGTACTTATCTAATAGACAATAGGTAGAGGTACCTACTACCTAGCTACCTACTACATTTGCATTCGAGGGTAGTTCTGGTGCAAGCGCGGCGTCGGCGTAGGTATACTTGGCATAATACTAGGTATAAATAATGGTACCGTGTATTTATGCAGTATAGGTAGGAGGTACCATAAACATATAGGTAGATATAAGTCGTAAACATTGCATACTTGTGGTGCGTAGATTGTAAATCGATCGTAATACATGTACTTTTACTTACTCTACTCCAGAGTCGAGACTCCGAGACAGACGGTGAAAGTGAGAAAATTATGGTAAAGCTCAAGTCCGTACCCGCTGGGTACCTCTACCTATATCTTACTCCCACTGTTACACGGTTACACCATCTACTCCTGGTCCAGGTATAGATCCAGGCTACCTCAGCCTCACAAGCATGATTCATTCGGTGACTTGAAACGAGTTCGAATACCTGGTAACTTTTATTCTTGAACGAGTGATACCTTATCTATGCATCACCATCAACACGGTCGGTGTACATATGTAAGTGTAATCTAACCATCACCATCACTATCGCTACAGACAAGAATATTTTCATTTCCTATTAAAATTTCCTACCTCTGATCATTTTATTTTATCCTACTTGCGCGTAGGTTCGTCTACCCTACCTACGTACGATGCGGTATTAGGAACGTTACCTATACTTACTACTGTTTGTGATATGTTGTAATCTGTGATACCTTTAAACTTACGCCATGTATAAAATTTACATACCTACGTGAATGTGATACGTTGGATATCCTACCCATAGGTACGTTGGTGGTACCTACTGTACCTAATTTTAAGCGCACGCAATTAATGCATCACCGAATGTGGTTAACTGGTTGCTTGGCGCTCGGCTGGTGCTCGATTTGAGTGAACCAGTCTAAATTTGACGTTGAGTACGTGCGCAGATATGCTACAATATGCAAGTAGCTACTAGCTACCTCCTAAGTAGATATTAATTAACTACCTCTATATGCTTATACGTACTATGCAGTAGTTGAGAATTTTATTTATTTATTTTTTTTTTGATACTTAGTTATCATGTAATGTAAGTACGTAAGTATGTATTTCAAGATGTGAATACAATAGCATACATCTACATACAAACGTATATCTACCTAGTACCTCTACAGCTATACATGAGTATACGCACCAAAACTGTAAAAAATCACCACTTTCATAACGATATTACCTGCAAATGCAAATGAATTTAGACGTATGTGTAGGTAGATGTACTTAAATGAATGTACTTTATTGAAATTACAAATGTACACTACTACCCTTTCTGCATAAAATTTTTTTACCAAACAACGTAAACATTTTTTTTTTCATTTTTCATTTTATTTTTTCTTTTGCTTGACGTTTTTCACCAACTGGAATGCAGTCGTGTACGTTGGGAAAAGGACCAAAATAATGTGCCTACCTACCTACCTACCAAACATTCATACCCTAGCACACCCTATAGCCAAGCTAGTGAATCGCTCGTTTGATACAGGTGTCTTTCCCTCCAGTTTAAAAAAATCCATCATCATACCTATACACAAGTCTGGCCCTGATAATGAACTTGCGAACTACAGGCCTATTGCCCTTATTCCAGTCTTATCAAAAATCATGGAGAAAATCTTAAAAAAACGTATGCTAAATTTCCTGGAAAAATTTAACTTCTTCGCTGAAAAACAATACGGATTCTTGCCGAATAAGGGCACAGATGATGCAATTTACGATAAAATAGGCGAAATCACAGGGAACCTTGAAAGGGGATTCAGAACAGCAGCGTGCTATCTTGACCTGACGCGTGCCTTCGACACAGTGGATCATGAGATCCTTCTTCAAAAACTTTTCAACTGTGGGTTCCGAGGGAAAATCCAGGATTGGTTTCGTACATACCTGAATAATCGCTCTCAGGCGGTGAAAGTGGGTGGTATAGTTGGGGAGTTTGCTGCGGTTGACAGGGGAGTGCCTCAGGGCAGCATCCTAGGTCCTTTTCTTTTTATTATCTATATAAACGACCTGTTTAAGCTCACCTTGAAGGGTTCACTCTATGGCTACGCTGATGATACGGCTCTGATCTACAAAGCTAGTTGTGTGGGGCGCTTAGTCAGGAGCATTAACGACGACCTTAGTACTATAAGTAACTGGCTATCGTGGCATAAAATGACCCCAAACCTATCGAAATCAAAAATAGTCTGTTTTGGCTATAGATACGTGCCGGATGTCAATGATCAGTGCTTCCTGCATACTAGACCGGACTGTGCGCGACACTGTGGGTGTCCTGCACTTCAGCAGCTCTCTGAATTTAAATACCTCGGTGTCAAATTTGATTCGAAACTTACCTGGGAGGCTCAAAGTCATTACATGCAGGCGAGGATGCGTAAACTAAATTATTTAATACGCTTTTTGACAGCCTTCTACAGTGCGAAGCACCTGATGCGGGTCTATAGGGCCGTATACGAGTCTACGCTGAGATATGGATTGCTCTGCTGGGGGGGTGCAGCTGAGTGTCATACTCATCCTATACTGGTTCTTCAGAATAGAGCGGTGCGAGCTATAGCTGGGGCTCACTTTCGTGACTCTGCTGCTCCCCTCTTTAAAAAATTAGGAATTCTTCCTTTGGGAGGCCTGTACCACCTAGCAGCGGTAGCCTATGTTCAAAAGAACAAAACCAAATTTGGAGTGACCAAGAAGCCTAGAGAAGGATTGAGGTCTGATGGGCCGGTCGCGATGGTGCCTCATTGGAGGGTAGTGCGGTCGTGCGCCCAGTCCCCCTATTGCCTTCCGTTGCTCTACAACGGACTGCCAAGCGCCTTGAGAGAGGAAAGGAGCGTGAAAAAAATGAAGAAAAATCTCGAAATACAGCTTCTTGAGGGTTTATAGCCGCCTCATTGGCAGCTCCGCGTTATCTTCTTGCGGCGTCTCTTCTCGCGTTTGGTTTTCCCACCTACTTATGCAGGCATTGCACTTTCATTTTGGTCTCAACAAATAAAATACAGATATATACCTACCTACCACCTGGCCCTACCTACTTACCTACCTATTCGAAATAAATTATCTATCCATCTATCTATCTACCTGCTTACCAACCTACCTACCCACCTACAATAAGCTGCCCGGTATTTCAGGCGGGGGAATGAGTGCCAAGAAAACTTAAGCAAAATCCCTAAGTACAGCTCCCTGGCAGTCCCGCGCTTTTCATCTCCTGTTTCTCGGGCTCCATTTGCATATTATTGTTCTTGCTTTGGCGTCGCTTTCTCTTTTACCCTGTTTTATTTTGTTTTCATTGTTGCTTTTATAAAAATTGGTTAATAATTTTGTAGATTAAGTTCTCCCAGTCCGTTGTTCTACTATATTCTACTATATTCTTTTTTTGTACTTAAGGTAGTCCCACCGCCGGCTCGCGCTCCTGTTGCGCATTAGGCGGTGGGAGGACACTTACAAGCAGAATTTTGTACCTATAGTTGAAATAAATTATCTATCTATCTATCTATCTATCTACTTACCTGAATGAATTTAATTCGATATTCATGAAATACCCTAAAAATAAGTTGAATACCTACCTACACTTTGCCACTAAACCACTGTTCAGTACATAATATTATTAAACAATAAAAGAAAAAAAACTCGTTGATTCCTTTTTTTCTACGTAGCAGAGTACAATAAAAAAAGAATGAAAAAATACGCTTAGATACACTCGAACAACATTCAAAACACAACGTTGTCCGGTTACTATACCCTACAAATGAAATAAGAGAATTTTTTTTATTAATCATTCAGAAGATTGGGAACACCGAGGGAGAACTGCTGGAGTGCCAGACGAGGAAGAGAAAAAACTAACGAAAAAATGATTTTAAGAACCGTAACGTAGCGCTGTTATGCACGTTTAATTTGTCGCGTACATAGACTGAGTCTGGTATGCGGGGTACGCTGCGCCGTTGCAAAATTGCAAAATCGTAAATTTCACGGCAAAAAATCTGCAAACGGGAGCAAAAAACAGCTAAGTAGAATAAATAACATTCGTGGTGATTTCTAAGTTTATAAATTCGTGAAAATAACGCGCCATGCCATATAATAAAAGTGTATCGCTTCGTAGTCATATATTATGAAGTAATATAAGGTTGAAAGTTTATAAAGAGCTAGGTTACGGGCATGACATTGTATTAGATACGATATAACACCATAAGTCATCCGGTGTCGGCTACATTTTTTATAAATTTATAAACAGGCGTGTTGAATTTAAATGTCGTCGTCGATATTCTTTTGTGTGGCTTTTATCAAACGACCAATCGTATAAAGAGACTAACCTGATATCTACATCACGTACACAACCTGAAATATCCTTATATATATTTTATGCCGTCGAAAAAAATAAACTTCTTTGGCGGGTTAAACGATGGAATAGCGAGCATATAGATATATAGTATTTTGGTCTCTTACGATATATAGATATCATGCGAAAAAAGATAAAACCGATCGAGTTTTCAGCGTATATATGAACGAGATGGTTAGAAATTTTTACGCAGCGTAAAAACCCCCTCACAAAATTGTATTTACGTGTTAACTCGTGCTACCGAGTCTAGAAAATTAAGGCTGACGCTAAAAAAAGAAAAGAAAAGAAAATACTTACTTGAAAAGACCCTGCGTACGATTCTGGTAATTTTTCAACATTCATAATACCTACACATTTCCGGAGAAAATTTGTCTTGAAAAATGAAAGTATTCATCAATGAAAATACGAGTGCAAATAAACGTGCAGATACGTGAGTCCCGGCAATAGACTATACCTACCAAAAATCAACTGCTAAACGTGCGAATTGAAAATTTACTCAAAATGTTTTAAACTACCCTACGATGGTACTAGGCGAAAGCGAAACGCATTCAAACTGCTTTCAAAAATTCTAGCAATTAATTTTCAACGATCAAACGAAAAACGTAAAGATGAAATTGGTTTTGGCGGCGTGATTTCCGTTCCGACATTTTTCACGCTTAAAATTTTCTTATTTTAGAGGCTGGAATTTTTACGTGGGTATGAAAACTCAACTCGTCGCGTTATTACGCCATCATATCGATGGGAAGATGGAATTTTTCTCGAAACAACTCGACTATTCGCTCTAGTATACGGTTTATAAATTTATAGTTTTCAAAAAATTATTTATAAATTAGCTACCTGCGAGTGCTAAAGTATTGCCAAGATGTTGACAAAAAATTTTCATTGTCTACTCGAGTGTCCTTCGAATAAATTAACAGTATATTTGGAAGGTTGGAGTGGCGAGCCTGTCCTCCAGCAACGCACTTCAGGAATGAC
This sequence comes from Paracoccus marginatus, assembly GCA_900065295.1. Classification (NCBI taxonomy): domain Eukaryota; kingdom Metazoa; phylum Arthropoda; class Insecta; order Hemiptera; family Pseudococcidae; genus Paracoccus; species Paracoccus marginatus. The sequence continues at coordinate 9,721 of FIZT01000714.1, forward strand.
TAATTTTTGTAAACTGTTGTGATTCTAAAAAATTGAAATTAAAAAAAAATATTCACCAATCATATGTTGAGTTAACGTGTAGAAAATCGATCAAAACTTTATCAACTTTGGTCTAGGAATTTTTTATCTGAAATACCGAGAAAAACGTAATAGATATGTCATTGATACTTTGATATTTTCTCCAAAAAACTTATAAACGTAGCTGATGGGGGACTAGGGAGGTGGACAGCTAAGTTCAAAAAATTAGGTTGTAAAAATTGAAATGGGTGTATGTGAAGTGATTTTCCAATTTGAATAAACTCTAGACGTGTAAATTTGGTGTAATTAAGTGATAAATAATTATTATTACGAAAAAACCATTGAAACTTCGTGAAAATTAGCAAAATTCAATTTCACTGAAGTAATCAGTGAAATTTCACTGAACTTGATTTCAGCGAAAAATCACCGAAACAAATCAGTGATTTTCACTGATTTGCCTGCGGTGCAATTCTGACTTTTTAAATCAGTGAAATTTCACTGATTCCGAATGAGAAAGTATGGTAATATACGTGGAGGTTATTAGGTATTCTCGTACTCTCTTACTTACGTCTAGGTAGGTAAACTGACTTTCCAATTTGAAAAATTCTTGCTTTTGAAAACGTTAAAAATGTAGCAATGCAACTTGAATCTCAACTTGGGGAAATTTTTTGTTCTTTTTTGATTTATCGTTTCAACATTCCGTTTATGCGGTATTCATTTTACTCAATGTAGTGAAAGTAACGTACAAACCTGGAAGAAAAAATGCTACCTATTTGATATTTTTGTCTACCTATCTTCTCTTTTTCTGTAGCATTTTTCTTATTTATCATTTCGTTTTATTTATTTATTTATTTTTTTGAAACACACGTTTGGAAATAATTTTTTAAAATGGCGAACGTCGATTTTCCAAAATATCGAGAATCGATTTGCCGCAGTTCTTCTATATTAGACGCGTACTCTGCGTAGGTTAAACCGTGAAGGTATCGTTGAAATGAGAACCAGATTTCAATTCTATTATGTGAAAGCCTACTTTTTTCATCTTTTCAAATCTATCTTGAATTCTTGATATTGATTGTATTCGTTTATTGAGATTAAAGTTTCAAATTTTATAGGCAATAAGTAAGCATCAAATAGCTTTGCAATTTGAAATCCAAAAATTCCAATGCTTTGTTCACCCTTGGGAGTTGACTGGCTAGTAATGTAGGTACATCTACAATCAGTTCTCAAGTTGGATATGTAAAAAATGTACTCAAGTCTTCTCGGGGATCCCTCATAAAAAAATAATTTTTATTCAGAATCTCCTATCTGCATCTTCATATGAATTTTCAAGCGTCTGTATTTGAATGAATCTCGGCGAAGATAATTTTGAGTATTGAAACAATATGACCTTTTTTTGGTTAAGAATTCATAACATATCCAGACCTACTTTATGTTGTTTTCAAATGCGACACAAATCGTCTTTTCAGGCTCCATTCAGTTACCTACCTAATGCAAAACGAATTGAATTCATATTGAATACAAAGTAGTTCTCGGTAAAGTGAATTAATTTCGACCCAATATTCAATATAGGTTAGTTTAATGAACTGATGCGTATTGTGATTAATTTAAATTTCGAATGTTGAAAATATTCTCGTTGGTTTTTTTCAGAGGAAAATTTTGTGCAGGAGATCCCAAAAAATATAGAATTGCATATTGGTAACTTTTTGTGGTAAATAAATTTTTTAATAAGGTCATTTAGGTATAAGTATTTAGTATTCATTTCATCACCAGCAAAACTATCAAAATTATACTTATGTATCCTCGGTACGTAATAAAAATTTAATGGCATGGGTAATTTTTAAAAAATCATTTTGCATGATCAAAATCGAGTATATGAACTGGGGCTCTACAAGTGGCGCACTCTCTGTGTTATTCTTTGTTCTCATTAATTATTTCCGGGCTATACTTTTGTAATTTAAAATTTGATAATAAATACTGAAGAAAGTGTGTAGGTATTTTTTCTTTTTTGAAAAAATAGTTTCATTATTTTGAAGCGAATAAAATTGCTTGAATAGTAGTTTTTAAAAATTTCATTACGGTAACACTGCTAGGTAAGCTATCGCTTATCGATGCAATTTATTTTGTTTAATTTTCATCAAACAATATTCCAATACATTTCGAATATTTTGGCTCTTTGTCAAATCTTTTTCAATCACTTTTTTTTTGGCACGTGAACGATATCTCCATAAAAGGAATTCGTTTACCGAAATTGAAGCCTCCAACGATGTTTATCAGCTTTGAAAAGTATTTCATTACAGATAGATTCGAGAATTCACCGCCTACTCTAAATTTTTGGAGTAGATAATTTTTCCAAAAATTTTTTTTTAGTAGATATCTGCCCTTATACTCGTATGTACCTACCCGAAACTTCTTGCATTAAGTAGGTTTTCTTTTTTCATTTTTTTTTTTTACTGTCTGATTTAACGCTGAAAGTCTGTGTGAAATTAAAGTGTGCGAGAAATATGTCAACCTTTGTTTGAAAAAAAAAAATATTGCATGAAAATGAATAAGTGTAAGCATATATGTATATACTGACGTTTTAGAAAAATATTCCATCAGTTTGTTGAAAATATTTCAAATTTGTTTACCAAAATTAAAATTTTATCTTATACCTTCCTATCTGACATCGTCTCGTTATATTTAGACTTATAAGTATAAGTACACATAATAATGTAGGTAGAAGTTTCACTTGCTTCTTGAATAAATTTGAATCTTCGAAAATAAACACAGTAGGTGAACTGAGTTGTTCGATAAAGTTTACATAAAGTATCGGCAAAATTCATTACAAAAAATTGACTTTAAAGTTGTAAGTATAAGTATATAGACGAACCTGACGCAAATTATGGGAAAGACGAAATTTAAAATAAAATACTTAGGTATTTGAATTTGTATAGAAAACTCGCAAGTAGATACCTACTCTATTTACTCCCCTGCACGAATGTGAACACGAACTAATGTGATATACATATAAACGTTATGAAGAAGGCATTTCTTTTTCACCCGTAGATCTTCGCTGTCCTTTTACTTTTATGATTTTTGGAGAGAGAAAAAATTAGTTGATTATTTTTCAACTTCTCCGAAGCATTATTAATGATGAATTTTCTTTACCTGTGAATTGAATTTTTTACGTTGAAATTCAATAAGTATCTACCTTTGAAAGATCAACTTTCACAAAAGAATATACAGAAAATTCCGTTATTAATATAAAAGGAAAAGTGATTCAAGCTGGTTTTAAAAAGTGAACGTGAAGTGTTCTTAAAAAAGAAATAGACTGATATTACAACGTCGCTGCCAAAAATTGAGAAGTCCTTCTTTATATAGGTACGTACCTACCTATTAAAAAGGATTTTAAAGAAACGACGCAAATTAGTAACGGTTTTTCGGTTTCTTTTCTTTCTTCATATTAAACTCGATTCGCGATATTGAAATATTATTTCTCAAATTAAACATCCCTTGAGGTAGTTCTAATAAAAATGTAAATTTTTCGTTTATTATCTAAGAGGGTAGGCATTCGTTTTTTTCTCTGTTTATTATTCGGTAGATGGTTTCATTGTTTGATAAGTTTCGCGGTGTTTGCGATCGTATCTATCAGGTTAAGGAGGTTTTTTGTTGAATGCGATATGATACTTGTGTACAGTGTAGGTACTTATTTCAGAATAGATTGCCACATCTCTCGAGAGCTCTGTGGGTCTTTTATGCTACGTATTTAATCGTATAGGCTTAAAAAACAATGAATACTGATTTTTGGCACGTACGTACAACGCTTTTTTTTTATTGCAAATATAATAGGTAGGTACCCAGAAACCACTTGTAGCTTATTTTGACCGATTAAGTTTATTTCCGAGTGCATGGTGGAGAAGTGATAAGTATAGGTATGTGAGTCGATTTCTTTTCAAAATGAACATTAGTGCGGTTGGAAATAAAATTTACATTTTTTTCAATTTAACACTTGAAGCGTGGAAATATGTCTTACTGACTTTAGCATATTAAAAATGAAGCGCCGAGTAGATCCCTTACGGGATACGATACTGAAAATTACACGAGGCTTTATATTTATAGTATACATATATGTAGTTATGTACATACATACAGGGTGTCTGGTGAGTGGTCTGCCAAACTCAAGGTTGAAAATTGAACAAATTGTATTATGCACATCATTTGCCTATCTTGAAAATTGAAGGGGCTAAGCAGCATAAATGTATTGAAAAAAGTTGTTTTTTTGGAAAATAAGCCCTGGCCCTAGCCCCTTCAATTTTCAAGATAGGCAAATGACGTACGGAATAAAATTTGTTCAATTTTCAACCCTTTATCCATTTCCATGATCAATTTTTTT
>FIZT01000730.1:0-11738 GCA_900065295.1 Paracoccus marginatus
ATGTTTTTGTAATATTGTAAAAACACCCTCCAAGCCACTTTCTGCCACGCCACCAACCAACACCCCCACATACCTTCTTTTTTTACCAGTGGCGTACACTTTTTTTGGCCCCCCGGATTTTTTTAAGGCCCAAACTCGGCCCCCCCTATTTGAAAATTTCTGGCTACGCTCATGGCCATTACTGCGTAATGAACGGACAAATGTAGGGTAACATTAGTAACATGTAAAAAAATATATACCTATTTCCCGTAAGATAAATGAGTGAAATACTCATTAAGAATGAAATAATTCAGCGAATAAATTTTAGAACAAGTACCTACCAACGTCATGAGAAATACTTTTATCATTGTGACTTGAGAACTCCAAGGGCCAATTCAAATTTCTAGTCCTTCTACAACATGATGCAATGCGCACCATTCGTACTAGAAATTTTCAATAAAATTTCGAACAATAATGATAATCTCGAATTACAGTATTTTACGTAAGAGTACATGGTACATACTCGTACTTCTTGCACAACTCAACGCAAACGCAAAAAAAAATAATAGGTACAAGTACTTCATTACTTCGCAAATATTTTTATTCGCCTGATATACGTACGTACATACCATTCAACGTAATTTAGACAAATGCAATAAAAATATATTCTATAACACATTTGTAAAATGAAGACCCACCAAACTGCAATTATGTCACACACTCATTTATATTTCCATTAGATTATAAATTTCTAGTTTTATCAACTACGTACATGAACTAAAATAGAAAGAAAAACCGCAGTTTTCACCAACACAAGACTAATAAAAATGAACAGAAATTAAAAAGAATAACATAGCTAACTCAATGTAAGGGTGGCATGGCAGTTACCAAATTGTTATTGCTTTGTATAAAATCTGTTCAACTAATAACTACGGCTACTTCGCAACGTTTATCACGACCAATATAAGGTAAAGATTAACGATACTAAAAACTAAATACCTCTGTATCACATAATCAAATGCAAAATATTTTTCGGAATTAAATTACGTTCTTAAATATGTATACATTTGTTCCCTTCAAGTGGATATTACACCTTACATGTTTCAATAAAAGAAAATATATAAAATGAAAAAAATGAAAAAAAAAAAAAAATTGGTACGGTTATTTTGCGTGCGAAAATACCAACAACGAGTTCGAATTTCACACAAAAATCAATTTCACTTGTTACTTCAACAAATACATATAGAATTAACATAAACTTAATACAACACAACAACCCCACGCTTATATAACATTTTAATCATGCCTAATCCCATTTCTTTTAAAGTTTTAAATAATACATCGGATATTGAAAAATATATACCTAAAAGAAAACTGAAGTATGAAAATTAAAATTTAAAATAAAATTTTTTAAAAATTGAAAGAAAGAAAAATACGACGGGACAGAAAAGAAAATGATAAAAATAAATCATAGCTGTAATAACAAAACGTGGAATAACGACAAATTCTTCTCAAAAAAGTTATCACTTGGCGAAAAAGAATCTGTAAATTACTGTGGCAGCAATCGCCAAAGCTGCTGGTAAAACCCAAGCAGTCCATGAGCTGTAACAAAATAATAATAGGTATCCTATTAAATGAAAAATTCATAACTTCAATGAAAATAACATTTTTCAATCGAATTCAATTAAGACTGTGGGTTTTTCAATACGCATATACATATAATTCGCATCAAACAACAAAGATAACTTTTTCATTTCGATAGAAATAAAAATAAAATGCATATGTACTCCATTGCATTCAACAAACCACGGTGAACAATAAAGACGTCATTTGCATGCGAAAGAATATTGTAAGGATGGTGCGACAAATAAAAGAATACAGAACAAAATTCAATCGACCAGATACGTATAATATGTATATGAACCACTCAAATACTATACGTAACGGCTAAAATAATACACATAGCGTCAAATTTCTCCTACGACCAAAGCAGAACGTCTTACATACATATATTACACATATATATACGTTTCAGGTGAAAAAAAAAATAATAATAGAAGAACCAAACAAATGAATTCTAGATTTGATCTAATAATTGTTAGTGCATAAAACAAGCTTTACATTGTGATTTAAAAAGTGACCTCGAATTTAAAGTCACTCAGAAAAGCTCGACCTCGTCCACCTGAGAAGCATCGAATTATCGAATAAGCAAAAAAATGTCAACTATAGCGTTCAACGAAATCGCCGATGAATTTTATGAGTAAATTACTCGCACTTCGAAGGCGTTGATAAATATAGCGTTCAACTGATAATCGAGTCACACGAACCAAACCAAATATATGTACATTTCACGTAAGAAAATTTTTAAAAGAGAAAAACACCATTTCGATATTTCGTCGTCAATTTTTCACATGCTCTAGAATACTGCGAAGTAAGGAGAGCGAACCGCATGCATCAAAGATCGCGAAGCGAAAAGAAAATAATACGTTTTCTATTACTGAATTGCACCGGTAAATTGAAAGACATTAAACATACCCGGGGCCGAAAATTTATTATCTTCTGGGTGCTACAAAATACAACAGCAACGCCAACTACAAAAATATCAAAATGGATATTAATCTTCCCCCCTCCACTCGATAAAATATCGTAAAAAGACTTCTATTTTCCCTTTCACGATTCATGACAAATGCATATCAACGTATTATGAAGTGTACAAGCGGTTTAGAAAAGGAAAGCCACCAGTCACGGATGGCAGTAAACATAAAAAACATAACAAAATTCTTTTGTAAAGCTTTGCATAGCAGCCTATGTTTAAATATGAAGCAAGTCTTGAGTCTGAGTCAATGTCTTCTCGATAAATTCAAAATGTTGTTCCCCAATCAAAATAAAATAGGTATCTGATAAGCTTATCAACGGGATTTGAAAAACTAAATAAGGTGAGTAGTTCTTTTCTAATTCGTTATCCTATTTAAAAAAAATTAATTCGTTTTATCGAAACCATTGATTGGAAAATCCATCTCAAGTAAGTTACAAGTACCTATGCGATCTTTTCATAATTCCCGTTAGAGTAATCGAATCCCAAATTATAACAATTCACCAAATAAGTACCCTTGGTACGATATAGAAAAAAGGAAATCAACGAACAGGCTAACGTGCATCACCATTTTTTGATATACAGCACCATATTTCATCAAACTCGATGAAAAAACTAATTTCCAACCATTTCACTTTTTATAAACACTTTTCAATCATACATTCTTAGCTGACTAGTAAAATGGTGATTTTTCAACCGTTCAACAAGTTGATACAAAAAAAAACCAACTTAGAAGTTGAATTTTTGATTGAACTAAACCAGCTACACATTATATTTACCTTGACGTATCATTATCGGTAACTTCCCACTTCGGTTTTTCTTTGGGTGCTTCTTTCTTTCTGTCAGACTGCAAAATCAAAACCACATATGAACATGAGTAATAATTTATAAAAAATTCAACGCGTACTTTGAAGAGCAAATAGATAAAAATAATTGATATAGAATTTTCAATGTTTCTGTCCATTTTGACAAACACGGTTTGGCAAGTATTTGCTTATTTTGATTCAGGATATAAGGAGAAATTTTTGGACAATTTTACTGAATCAGTGAATGCGAATTCATCATCGGAAATTAATGTACCACCATCTGAAACGTTTGAATTATCAAGGCAAACACTCGATCTCGAACCAAATATTACCCACCTCAGCTAATTCTCCAACTTTATATTTTGTCATCATTTCACGGGCGTCGCTGGAATGGCCCACATCTTCAAATTGCTCGGTTGCATCTTTTCCGGCCTGTTCTAAAAGAACTTCTTCACCACCGGGATGCTGGAAAAAATGAGGCGTCTGATTAGATATGGCACTTGCACTACTACCAAGCTTAAAATAATGTATTTTGAATACATGTAATACTAATATACCAATGTAGTATCACGTACAAGTGTTGTATAATTTTTAATTCTTTTCATATTATTTTCTTCAACATTAAAACAGTATCATCAATTCGTCATAGGGAATCCCCGCATTCAAAGTATACAGATAAATTTTCTATACGCGGGGATTCCCTACATCATTAAGATACTATTTTTTTTCATTTTATAACGTTAATTTCCTTTTTAACATAAAATTCTTTAATAGATACTATTATTTTTATTGATTACCTAATAAATTTGCCCCACCGCATTCGGACTGGGGTCCCAATAAAAAAAAAAAAAAAAAAAAAAAAGGGCCCAAAAAAAAAAAAAAAAAAAAAAAAAAAGGCTATCCAGTATCCATATTCTATTCTTAAATATTTCTACAATAAATAATATTGTAGAAATTATTTCACCACACAACACACCGTAATTCAGAAATGCTACTTGAAAACGAATCAAGTACTTACTCTTTCATTCCTAACGAAGTAATAAAAAAGTAATTAGATATTCCCTCGTATCATATACACGCTAAAAGTGCATCTACCAGTTCAAAACACGAATTGAAGGTACAAGCATAATATTTTTTCTTGGATAAAACGAATCAAAAAAGAGAAAAAATTTTCTCATAAGTCAAACTGGTTAAAATATGTTTATTCAAGTTAAGGTTATGGACTAAGTAATCAAGCGTGGTACACTACGTTTTCATTGTTGTAAAAGTAAATAAGGTAGAAATCGACCAACACAGGTCATATTTTGATGCTCGATTTACTCAATCGCTTCGTTTCATCTCGATCTTATCGTAAGAATTTTGATAATTTCCATTAAAAGTCATATTTTTAATACCAACTGGCGAAGGTTAATCAGGTGGAAGGCGAAAAGCTCATTTCTCAACTTACATATGTACGTTAGCCGACTGACCCTTCCTAAAATGCAAACGTGGTTAGCTGGTCACAGGTGTTGCCGACTGTCGCCTACTGACCGTGGTCGTAAGTACTTTACCTACGTAGTACGTTGCTCTAACAAACATAAAATCATGAATTTGTTCGACACTTTATTCACTTCTATATCTGTAAGGTTTGGAGGTTTTTTGTTCTAACAAAGGAATGAAGTTAACGTTTGAAAACCAAAAGAAACAGATACGTTATGAAAAAAGATCATGTACTAAACAGGCCACATCAGACTTCATGAACAGATAATGCACTAAGAAATAATATTTTGATGGAGATGACAACATGAAGGAAATTTATAACTAGAATATCTCAAGTTGGAAGATATTCAACTTCAACTCGTGATGAATTGGAGCCGCGAAGTACGAAGCACTAACTTACTAGATTACGAGACACAATGCAATATCTCGATACTCATTAGTTGCGAATGCTCTGGTACAGATGCAATATTAGTGCATCGTAATGCTTCCATTGTCATAAAAACATGATTTTCTCGAGAAATAAAACTCATATAACAGTAAAATATGAAATCGTAAAATTATCACACAGATGCTGTTCTACTGCAAGCACAGCGAAAGGTAGTAACGCAATTCGAAATTATCAGGATGACAGTAGGGCGTACGCGTATTGATGTCATAAAGCTACTGATGCTTTCATGTGTCATATTTTAGATAGTTTTGATACGTAATTCAAACACATGCATTATGGAAAAAGACCTGTTATCACTGCTTCGCTAGTATCAATATTCTTACCTCGTTTAAAAATGATGTAACGTCATAAACAGAATTACTGATTACTAATAGAGGTTTATTACTGTTACTTAATTGTTTAACTTCATCAAAAGTAAATTGTTTCACTTCTGTGGTCATTTTGGAAGTGAGGAAATACTACAAAACGATTCCGAAAATTATTACTTAAACGTCTTGTAAACCACTGCTCACGAGTAATCAGAAACGAACGGTACTAACGATGTCGAACGAACTCTCGTATCGTAGTCATGAACTTATGAACATTGAACAATGAACATCGTGCAAGGCAGCAAGAACCCAAGGACCAGCGAAAAACGAGAACACCGCAACGCACTCCTACTGATGGAAGAGTAACCGTTCAAACGAAATAAAGTAGGTATCTAGGTAAAAAATGTAAGTAGGTAGGTACAGGCCCAGAAATTGTTCAGTAAAATATTATCATTATTATTACTCAAGTTACATGAATGAACGTTTTTTTGTGGTAACACGAAATTCATTTAAATCCCATTAGTTTAGTATGCCTAATACTGTTCTTTTTTTTAAAAAAGTTTTAAAATAATGTTCTCATAGATAAGTAAAACGAAATGAAGCATAAAGTAAATTTATAAAACCATCACGCGACGAAGTAGCTCAAAACTAAACTCAAAACAACACAAATCGACTTTGAATTTCACCGTAACATAAGGATGGATGTAAGTACATGTATAATGAAGGTACCTACGTACGTATATATACCCAGCTATGTGAATGAAAAATTATTAACCAAGGTAATGATAGGGTACCATAAATCATGATTAATAAAGCAATCAATACCTGCACTGCAAGCTGTATAAGCATTATCATGCATGTTGCCACCTCTCTCTCCTTTCTCGAAAACCTTTGCTGACAATTATATTTCAATCGTTGCAGACTCCTCAAGTAAAATTAAGGGACGTAAAATAATTCAATATTATTCCTTGGTTAGATAGGTACACGAGCATCCTCGGGAGGCACGCACACCAAGTTAGACGTATTTCTCATAGTTTACAGCGCAATTATTTTTGCACCAGTTTCAGTAGTGTTAATACCGATGAGGGGGGGGGGGTACAAAACCCCTCTCTGAACCTTTCATTGAAAGTAAAATTCGAAATGAATCATTTTATTTAGGAAGTTTGCAACTTTCCTTCTTCATTCAAGTAAAAATTAGAAAAGTAGAAAAACTAATTTAATACATACACATTTCCTAAACCAAAATTTGCAACTTTATCAAAAATGCTGCCCTCACATCTCCTTTTTTCGATTTTTCTCGAATTGTTCCTTGAAAAATGCCAGTTAATATTTTTTTAATTTGAATTTTTTTCCCCTTCGTTGCGATCAGAATGTTTTTTTTTATCACAAATTCACAATTTGCATTGGTCAGCGAGTTCCTGGTTAATCTTTAAATTTTGTTTTTCTTTTGATTAAATTCAGTTCCAGATAATCGAAAACCGGTTTTACTTTTGTGTATGCCATCGTGAAGACACGAACTTAATTTGCGTACGTTTTCACAAAAAAATAATACTTTGCCGGTAGTTATTCCAACATTACATTAAGGAACTTAAATTATAGAGAAGACATGGATTGTATAACCTTTAGCAAGCAATTAGTGCTTTCAAACGCAGAATAATTGGTTGTCACACCGTAATTACTAATTATATAACGAAGTATAGCTTGTATACACAAAAAAAAACTCGATTAAATAACATTACGTACGCCAAAAAATTAAATTCATGTCAATACATAGGTCTACGTACTTCGATTTCTCCAATTTTAAATTTCTTCATCAAGGATTTAGCTTCAGCGGAGTGTCCAATGGAATCGAAACATTCCGTGGCATCGGTGCCAGCCGCCTCTAAATACACTTCTTCACCACCGGGGTGCTGAGAAAATAAAAGAATTGAGTACCAAGAAAATAAAATTATTCTCTGATCGCCTACTCCCGTCTCCCCGCAGCTTGGTTTTAACAACACATAAGAAAAACAATTATAACATACTTCTTTTAGAAATTTTGTAACATCATACACTGATCCATGTATGATCAGCCATAGAGATGCCTCAGAATTATGATGAGAAACTTCCTTCGCAGAAATTGCGCGCATCATGATAACAATCAACTAATATTCGTGTACTACGAGTAATTGAAAACTGATTGATCGTTTGAATCAGTCCAATATTTACGCGTTGACCATACGTTTTAATCGAAACTAATGAATATGCATACTGCAGAAAGCCCGTAGGAGATGAAAAAAGTAAAAAAAAAAGAAATACCTACATCATTTCCTTTTCCTCAAGGTCAGTAGGATAATCTCAAGCCACGAATGGTTTCACACGGTGAAAATTGTAATAAACCTTAACAATTGACGCAGGATTTAGAAAAAAAATATTTATACCAAATATTTCGATTACAAACTACACAAATTAATAAAATTGCAAGTACATATAAATAATAAATGCAATGCATATGAGCATTATACCCCGTATTACATGCGGCAATGACGATATTAAAAAGAGGAAAAAATACGAGAAATTATATCTAAAGTAGTAACATATCATTAAAATAACACGCAGATACTACAATACATACGAACTATTTTATCTGCATGATTTCGATAGCATAGTAAAAATTATTAGGATTCTAAAATAATACAAATAAATAGGTACAGTAGACCATATTGACAACAAACATTACAAAATTTAATCAAGTTTTGATTTCATTTAAACTCATTTCCATAGGAAATTCTCTGAAAATTTGTTCATCTCGTAATGCCAAAATATTAAAAAAATATGCTTTGATCATTACTTACATTTCTAAAGAAGTAATTCGTCGCGTAAGCAATGTACTTATGAGAATTAGCAGCTGCAAACAGAATAGTCGAGTAAAATAAAAAATATTCAAAACACAAATACCTACGTGCATAAATGAAAAACACTATCATCACTTGCAATAAGACATCAAATCAAAATAACAAATAACAAAAATTAAGTTCATTTAAATACTACAAATCGATTGAATAACTCAATAATACAAAAATATCACATTTTAAAAGGCACTAAAATCAACAAAAATTGAAATTGAAGTAATTAAAAATTGATTAAAATACATATACATTTACATATAATATAACGATGATACACGTGGAAATAATATAACTAAACGAGAAAAAAAACACACGTAATTCAATTACAACATACAATACGTATCCAGTCTACGTGGATTCAATATAAAAAGTACAGAAACAAAAATAAAAATAAAAAAAAAAAAAAAAACAGATCTACTCGTACTTGCTTAAGTAACAATCTTCATAAATAAAACGTAAATTGGTAAGAAAATAAGCTCAAAATGAAGCGAATGTCAAGAATTTTAGAACACTTTGGCTTTACCTTGGCTTAAAAATTTACAACACCATTTACCTAGAGTGTCACAATATTTCGATAAAATGAGCAAAATATAAATTACTGAATCACAGCAATCGACATCAAAAATCCGTACAAACGAAAAATTCATGCCAAAAATTCGCTTCTAATTTTGAGAATTTCATATCGGACGGAATAGCCCATACAAACTACAGCTTTAATTAATCTAAAACCTTAAATGAGCCTTTCTTCTGGCGGTGGTTTCATCACGTTGTCCAGCTCCACTCGTGGATTACTGTATTCTTGTGAACTAGGACTATAAGTACCACGAGTAGCTCTTTTATTTCTCGCCATCATGAAAAACATCACTAAGCTTACCACTAAAGCTAAGATCAATATTAATGCGATTGGCCCTACAATTAGCGCTATATCAGCAACCCTTGCTGGAGAATATAGCGGCACCTGAAATAATTTATGACATGGCGTTTAAAAGCAACGAAATACTATTGTCCGACTAATCGAAATATAATAATGCATAGATATTATTATGTTTCGACCTCCGGTTCGAATAAAATATCCAAATGATACATACTTCGGTGCAATTTTTCCCAACGAAGTCGGGGGGACAAGCGCATTCATAATCTGGTTCATCGGTACACTTTTCATGACACGTTCCACCATTTTGACACGGCATTTCCTTTTAATTAAAAAAAAATTTCATTATTAAGATGCCAGTTGATGGGAATGACTAACATTGCCTTATACATAGGTAGTTGGTTCACATAATTATTTTCACAATCTCAAGTACCCTTATCTACAAGATAAAAATGACTAAATCTAAAAAGTAAACGAACGAGAAGGTAATAACTGAATTATGCTTGATAATTCACGAAGTGAAAACGTACTAATCGTTGGCCTTAATTGTGTTAATGGAACACAAAATGGATTTTTAGAAATGTTTTGATTCAAACAGCAGAAAAGAAAACAAACACTATTTTCTTTTCAGAAAATTAAACATGTTGCTTATGTAAGAAGTTGGGTATAAGCGCATGCATTTGTTTTGTTTTGAATCATTTCGTTTTCCACAAGGCAAATACTACATATCGTTAAAGAAATTAAATGCGTCCAGGGGGCATTTTTAAATCATTATTAACATGAAAGCAGACAAGATTCGAAGATTTCACCAACGCAATTTTAAAAAGCACTTTTTTGGAAAAATTTATCAATTGAAATTTAAAAAATTACTTACCAAACAAGGATCATACAAATCACAGTGTAATCCACATACACTTGAATCGCATTCGCATTTATAACTACCTTCTTCATTTTTGCACGTGCCTCTGTCTCCACAAACGGCATAATTTGCTTCTTTACATTCGTTTATATCGATTTCACATCTTTCGCCTTTATATCCTGTATATTTGAAACATAAGAATTGTCATGGTCTCAACGTTAGTTGGTTTTCTAATATTTTAAATTTCTATTTCATTTCTTTTCGTCGAAAGTGAATATTTTTCAAAGGCTAAAAAATATAATGTTACCTGTTCCTGTGCAATTACAATCGTAACTGTCGATACGATCAATACACCGGCCTCCGTGTAAACATGGTGGCTTACCATCAGCTTCGATTCGACAATCGTCAATATTCTCCTCGCAATATTTGCCCGTAAATCCTTTGCTACATTCACACATTGGAGCCTACATTGGAGAGAATGAAAACGATAATTGAATAGGTAAGTAATAGAAACAATAATCCAATGATTTCTTTCAGCGATATAATGCTGAATAATTCCGCAGTTGAACTTACCTTATTTTTTATAACACATAATCCTTTATTTCTACAAGGTGTAACCGAACAGAATTTTTCATCACAGTACGTTCCAATGAAACCATCCAAACAACTGCACGTAAAATTATCTCCGGTATTACGATCTGCAACGAGTAACCGAATACATCATTTGATCGCGTTTGCACTTCTCAGCGTAAGCAATTACTTCACTGGAAAAGCTCTGTGCGACGATTTTTTGCCTCAATGACTTACTTGGCGTATCTGAGCAACGGGCGTCGTTCTTGCATGGTTGATTTTCGCAAGTTACTTGTTTGATTAGCTCGCATTGTTTACCAACAAAGTCGTCCGTACAATTACACTTATAATAGCCAAGATGATCAATACAAGTGCCATTATTCTGACAAGGTTGCGACATACATTCATCTATATCAATATCGCATCTAATGGAAAAGAATTGAAAGTAGAAATTATTATGTGCTACCGATTGATTGTTCGCCATAAACGTTAAACACTATAGGTCAACTTACAGCCATCCGCTCCAACCGGTGGTGCAATGACAAGTATAGTTGGCGATTTCGTCTTTGCAGGTAGCCCCGTGCTGACATTTGTTTCCCAAACATTCGTCAATATTGTTGGCACAATCTTCACCATCGAAACCGGCACTACATTCACAGCTATAACTTTCAGCTGCGTTCAAACACCTGCAAAATTACACCATCGTCAGTACAACGTATAAAATTCATCTTACTGCCATGCATATAGTCGGGGAGCCAGCATAGAGGGGAGTTGCACCCCCTGCCGATCCTCCGGGACATTTTTTTTTCTTGAAGGAGGCATCCTAGAGAACATTTCTAGCGGGTGTCCTAAAAAAAAGGCGGCCCCTACTTACAAAATGGTGGTCATTTTGAGTGACCCTTACCCCAAGATCAAAATTTTCCCTTATAACTCCGAA
>FIZT01000743.1:0-13830 GCA_900065295.1 Paracoccus marginatus
TGGGGGTCCAAAATTTTTTGGGGAACGTTTTTTGGTCAAGGCACATCACCTAAGGTGCATAAGAGCCCAAAAGCTTTGGGGGCAGCAACGACCCCCTTATTCGGCTATACCCTTTGCAAAAAAAAATGACAATTTCTTTGAAAGGTGAAAAATTTTCAAAAAAATCAAAATTGACGTAAAGGTGATGATTTTCAAAAAAATGACGATTTTTCATTTATTTTGAAGTGACATTATTCTGAAAAGTGGCAAATTTTTGGCGGAAAAAAAATAGTTTTTGGAAAAAGTGACTATTTCTTATAAGATGAATTTTTTCAAAAAATAAAAAATGAAGATTTATGAAAAATTGAATTTTTTTGCAAGAAGTGACTTTTCAAAATGACATTTTCTGAAAAGTGATGGTTTTTGAAAATTTACAATTTTTTTGAAAAGTGGCAATTTTTGTTGGAAAAAACAGTTTTAGAAAAAAAGGGACTATTTCTTGCAGGTAGGTACCGAAAATAATTTTTTTTTTCAAAAAATTCAAAATACCTACAATGAAAATGGCGATTTTCCACAAATACATTTTTTTTTTTATAAAAGTGACTCTTTCTAAAAATGACAATTCTGAAAAGTGATGCTTTTTGCATTTTTTTTAATAGTGACCAGTAGAATTTCTAAAAGGTTCCAATTTTTGAGAGAAAAAAAAAATTTTTGAAAAAAAAAAAAGGGAGGCACGTTATCAACAAAATTTTGAAAAGTAACTATTTGAAAAGTGTCAATTTTGAAAAAGAGATCTTTTCAAAAAAAGTGATAGTTTCATTTTTCAGAAAGGAAAAAAATTAAATTAAATTAAAAATACCAGGGTTTAAATTGAAAAGACAAAAACAAATTTCCAAAGGGAGGAATTTCAAAAAATAACAATTTTTTCAATAAGTGAAATTCTAATTCAAGAATTAAAAATATGATTCTTCAAAGTGATGATTTTTCAAAATAAAATTTTTTTTTTTTTGAAAAATGATCCTTTTTCCAAAGGGGAAAATTTGCCAAGATGAAAAAAATCACTCAATTCTAAAAAATGAAAGTTTTTTTTTTTTAAAGCTAAAAAGTTTAAAATTTTATAAAAAAGTATCCATGTTAAAAAATATGGTTTTTAGAAAAAAGTAGCAATTTCTCCAAAATAGTTGCTTCAAAAAACGATGATTTTAAAAAAAATCTACATTTTTTATATGAACTTTTTCCTCATCTTTTCCCTCCGCATCCCATATATGTCCTCAACTCTATATGTATAGTCTCACCTCGTACAAACCAAATCCGCATCCCACTCCTTACAAAAATGCACCCATTTTTAGCGTTTTTTCACGTCGTTGCGCTCAGCAACACTGCACAATTCCCTTTACAACTTTACCACGATACGACGACTGAATTCATACGGTGAAGTGAACTCTTCGACGAAGTTGTATTTTAAACAGTTTCGAATTCGCGTCCTTATTTTACGTTTTCTCCCCGTCTCGTTCGTAATACGCCGGTATAAGTCTATAAAAAAATCTCTTAAATTTGTCTTTTTCGGGTAGATCCTTTTGTTCGGTTGAATTTTTGGTGGAATGTGGTAAATTGCGCGATTTTTTCTAAGCTTTTTGAAAAAAATAGGCATAGCTGATTTTTTATTTCGATTCATTTTCGCATATTTTTTTTTTTACTACTTCTATGCGTATTTTGTGATTTTTTTTCAAGTTCGCCGCTTTTTCTACACGTTTGAGAAAAAATTCTCTTAAAATGACTTTTGGTTCTTGATTTACAATTTTTCGGTTCGCTTCGTAATTCGTTCGCTATAATTTTAAAATATAATAATTGATTTTGCGCTTTGTTTTCTTATTATCATTTTTTTTTTAGTTACAATTTTTTTTTCATTGGGTTTTGTGTTTGTGCGCTTGTGAATGTGGTAAGTGTACGCGCGAAATTCGAACTGTCGTTTAATTTTCGCCTCGGAATGTGTCTCGACTCTCTCAACAACTGGTTAAACCTCGACATGGAAAATCCCTCGCGAAGAAAAACACCCCCTTCCTCCTCCATCGGCAACTGCATCGCCCAAGCAGCGTAATTGTAATTTATACGATTTTAATTCGCCAGTATGCTCGAGCTTCCTGAAGACGCGACCGTCGCAACCCCCACCCCTGCCAACCCCATGGTCTACAATACGTCTAACTTTCGAGTTGAATTTTTTTTTTTTTTTAAATGGCTCCTGCGCGTAGGTACTCGGCTAAATGATTTATTTCGACATGGCATCTAGCACTCTCCCGTCATCCCTTTTTCATGACCCTTTTTTCCCCTGCACTCTCTCTTTCTATCTCTCTCTCTTTAGGTATTGTTTTGTTTATAAACGATAAAACGGGGGTTTCTTTTGTTTTGCTACATATCTTCATTATTTGTATAGCACGTGAAACAGATCCTTTTACTATAAAGTGACTGTTGCTGTTACGTAGGTAGGTACGTGCACTCTATATAGTTTTTGGGAATTGTAAGACGTGAAGACCGAAGAGGGTGGCACGTATAAATAATCTATTCGCTATCGTTTGCCAAAATTTTTGGCAATCCATTGTTGCGAAAAGACCCCCTGAGAAGCGTTGTATGGTATACGTCTCGACATCGAGCTTATCAGTCAATCGATGATCTACTTTAGATTCTCGCCTCAGGATACCCACACAATTAATCTCCTTCACTTACCTGAGAAAATAGCCGCAAAAAGTCGGTAATTCGGACACCTTCCTAATCCGTTCTTTCTTCTCGAAATGGACGTCCTTTGATTTTAATTGAATCTGCAATCACACAAATACGCGTCTTCTAATTTAATGAGAAATGAAAACCTTTCTCAATTTCGAGAAGACCTTATTACGTTAGGACCAGTTTTAAAGATTCGATAGTCTCCCTCAAAGGTCCCCAGAGAAAGAGAAAGTATTTACACAGGGCAAAAAATCCACCTTGCTTCGTGCTTCGTGTCCAGTGGCTAGCCTACGCACGCTGCCATCCATCTCGAGCGCTCTTCTCATTACAAATAAATACACCGTCGTTAGATTATTTTGTATACTCGGACTCGCGTCTTTCTGTTGATCGCGCGTAATGGCTTTCCACCCAAATTAACTCATTAAGGTTGAGAAAAGACGTTCGAGGCGGGCTGATGGTATTCCACGGTGGTCGTCTTATAGCGAGATGTACTTATAATATTCGGCCCTATAATAGTACACAAACTCGCATCGCCGATGCTGGTGCAGCTATTTCGTATAATAATGCTGCCCTAACCGACCGCTCTGCCTATAGCGTACATTTTAATGGAAACCGTTTAGAAATAAGTAAGTAGTATACCGCAGTCGCAAACAGAAGGCTTGTTAGGTGAATTAAATGAAAACGAGCGGTTTTTCGAGTCGACGGGATGGACGGGAAGGGATCGAAGGGTAAGAAGGAAAAATTTAAAATTCGTTTCGAATCGTATTACGAGTACTTCATATATACCGGTCGTTTCGTTTTTTAATTTTCATTTTCGTGTTTCTAGGTAAATGAGAATACGCGGCCGCGGCTAAGACGTCTGGCAACTTAATTTCTTTTTTTCCCCTCTTCGAGATTACTTTTAGGAAGATTTTTCTGCAACTCATCCTCTAACAAATGCCCCCTTAATTTTCAGTTGGAAGAAAATATTTTTAAAACGAGAGAAATCACGTCAAAATTAATTTCAAAGCATTTTCAAAATAGTTGAAAAATCTTTAAATTGTACAGTTAATCATACTTGACACTTGACAGAACTTTTTTTCAAATTCCAAAAAAACTTGGTAACATTTCACTCGCCTAACAATCAAATTTTTCTTTGATTGAGAGAACGGTCGGCGAGAGGGGATTAATTTACAAAGTGAAGTCCAGAGGAGGCTATATTTTTCTAGGAAGGGGGGGGGGGGTGAAAAATTGACAAGAAGTACAGCTCAAATGGAAGCTTTCTTTTCAAAAAATGTTTTCAAAATTCGCAAAAAAAATTGACGGAATTGAAAAAAAAAATCAGTTTCATCGAAAAATACTCTTTTTAGCTCTTCACTTGCCTCTTGACGATTTCTTTTTTTGACACCTTTCAAGAAAATTTTCACAAACGAGCACAGATATAAGATGCCATCGAAGGCTATTTATGGAAATTTTTGAAAAAATTTTCGACCATCTTCTAACGACCATTTTTTGGTAATCCCTGAAAAATGCAAAAACTCGATTTCTTATTTTTTTCCCCACACCCCTTCGCTACCCCAAAACAGGTAAATTTCACCCAAAAAAAATTTTCCAGGTAGAATACCTTTAAATACGTATTTTTACACGCTTCACTCAATTTTCATCGAAATTCGTTCATTTTTTGTGATTTTTGAGAGAGTTGAAAAATATATTATTTTCACACGAAAAAATTTCAAAATCTTTCAGATCGAAGCATTTGAATTTTTTTAGCGGAAAACCCCAATTTTCTAGATGAAAAATTCTAAATTTCTACGGAAAAAATTCGAATTTTTTGTTGAAAAAATCCAATTTTTCAGCTAAAAAATTTAGATTATGCTAGTTGGAAAAAATTCAAATTTTCTCCAAACGAAAATTCACCCAAGAAAAAAATATTCAAAATTTTCCAACAAGAATTCTTATTTTCTTGATTGAAAAATTCCAATTTTTGTCAGATGAAAAACCTGAACAGAATCTCTGTAAAAGTATCCGAAAGAATTCCATGTAGTGCAAAAAGACTGGGAAAATGCAAAAAAATCAGGGGCTCGAACCAGAACCGTCGTTCTCAAAACAAGCCCTTTAAAATGTTCGATGATCGATTCGCCAAACAAACTTGGGTGCATCCTATTTCAGCAGCAAAATACTCTGGTTCTATAATAAAGGTACCCTTTTTTTTTCAATAGTAAAAAAGATTCTTTCAAAAACATCCTCCGATATGATACATATTTTTATCTCTTCATTCCTCCTCAACAGCCTAATCCATCTTCTAAATCAATTACATGCGTCAGTTTCATGTATAGCTCTTTCATTCGTACAATATTCGAATCAAAAATGACATTTCAATTCCACATTTCATAATTCGATTACGTACACGACGTACGATCTCGATATTTTTCCACTCATAAACACGCCATAATTAGTCAAACATTAATACCGGTGGTGAATGGAAACATCTCGCTGACAGTTGCCAAATATAAATGTCACCTGTCTCCGACAATTTCGTTCGAATACTTCGACGTTAGCAAATTTTCCGCTTTCCTTCCCGCACTCTTACTCGCGAAAACGTAAATTGGAATTACGTACGAATTTACGCATCCGAGGTTTTCTTTCATTTGCGACGTATTTCGAAACCACATACGAAAAAAAAGTGTATCTTTTCGAGATAAAAATGCTTAGTGCGTATACGAGTTGCTGGAGGTAAATTCGATTAAAAGCCGCGTTCGTTCGTGTAATTCGATTAAAATGTACGAGAGAAATTGAACGTAAATGACGCCTGAGCCGGGTTGCGTCTCGTTTCGTACACCATTTTGGTATGGCACGACCGACAAAACTCATCTTCAATTAACTTATCGCTTATGGTAGACACAAATGGAATTTTTTTTATCCAATAAAGGGACATGGGAAGGGATATCCACCAATTCACCAAGCACATTCCATGACCGCACTCGAGACACTCGACAAATTAAACGACAGTATCGGAAATCGAACCGCAACCGGTACCTGCGATTCGAATATCGAACTATCTCATTTGTTTGACCCCCGCAGATGACACCCGCTTCGGAAATCCTCTCTTCAGACGACCCAATCGCCGTGTGAATCGTTGAAAATGGGGCTGTGCAGCGCAGACCGTCCGTCTCCGACGACGGTGCTCGCCTTCTCGCTCGTCGTTCTGCTCGCATCGCCTTTCGCCTCAGCATCGAACAAACATTACCGCGACTCTACCAATCGTCGGGTATCCACCGTTGTCGATCCTTGCTACGACATAAACGGCGCCAAAAGATGCATCCCGGAATTCGTGAACGCCGCTTTCAATACACCAGTCGAAGCGTCCAGTACGTGCGGCACCTCAGGGCCGAGCCGCTACTGCGACGATTCCGACAGCGGCGGTGCTTGCCACCAGTGCGACGACTCGGATTCGAAGCATCGCTACCCACCGATCTTTTTGACCGATTTGAATAATCCGAACAACGTAACGTGCTGGCGGTCCGATCCGATTCCAGAGCAGTCGCACGCTTCGCCGAATGCGCCGCCCGACAACGTTACTCTCACCTTGCCGCTTGGTAAGAAGTACGAAATCACTTACATCAGTCTGCAATTCTGTCCTAAAACACCGAAACCGGACTCGATAGCCATTTACAAAAGCATGGACTACGGCAAAACCTGGCAACCTTTCCAATTCTATTCGAGCCAGTGTCGTCGCGTCTACGGACGTCCGAATCGAGCCACCATCACGAAAGCCAACGAGCAAGAAGCCTTGTGCACCGATTCGCACCGCTACAACGGCGGTGACGCTATTTCCAGCCGCATCGCGTTCAGCACCCTTGAAGGACGTCCCAGCGCCTCCGAATTCGACAACAGTCCCGTTCTGCAGGACTGGGTGACCGCCACCGACATTAGAGTGGTCTTCAATCGAATGCATTTCCCGGCTAATTCCGACGACACGCTCGATATATTCGATCAAACCACAATGCCGCCCATCGTTAAAGACTCAGATAAAGAAGGCAAGCACGAATCCCCCGAAGTAGTCGTCATCAAGTCGGCCAAAGATCTGCAGAATCACGAACCGATGCTGATCGAAGATCCGAGCGCTGCCGAAGCCGCAGCCGCCGGCAAAATCGTTTCCACAGCCATCACCACCGTTCCGCCGCAGGTTCCTATTAGCTACAGTTACTCGGTGGCCGATTTCGCCGTCGGAGGTCGCTGCAAGTGTAACGGGCACGCTTCCAAGTGTATTCCCGAAGGCCCTCAGGGGCATTTGGTGTGCGACTGCAAACACAACACGGCCGGACGGGACTGCGACAGATGCAAACCGTTCTATTTCGATAGACCTTGGGCCAGAGCTACAGCCAAGGATGCCAACGAATGCAAGGGTGAGTTTTTCTTTAATGGATTTCTTGTTAAAATTCGCCGGTAGTTGATTAATAGTAGATTCCATTCGAGTTTTGCTCAAAATGGGTATATATACGCATGTAAAATGAGACATTTCGATTCAATCTGACGCATGACCCAAATCCTAACATCAGCTCCAAGAACTGCTTATGTCCCAATTCGATCTTTGAGCTCGAAATGCGCCCCAAGAAAAAAACTAAATACTCATTCCGAAAATTTTAGTGGGTTCCAAAAAATATTTCAAGATTGCTGATGTCAATATTTCAACATAATTTGATCCTTGGCCCCAAAATGAGCCCCAAGTGAAGAAGTAAAAAATCCAAAATTTAGGAATTTTGAGGATGTCTGAAGTTGGCTTTCAAACAATACCTATGCCAGCTGTTCGAACTAATTTGACCACTAACCCCCCCCCCCCCCCCCCCCCCCCCTCCAAAAAAACAAGGAGAGAGGTCGAAATTACAAATTTTGAAAACTGATACCTATACATATATCGACCTCGAAATGCAGGATTTAGGTCAAGCTGATGCCATTTTTTAGACACAATTTGACCTTGGTCCCCAAAGGATATGCTCAAGAGTCCAAATTGTTGATAGCTTCTACATAAATACTTAAATTCAGTCTTCAAAGGGTACTAATTTGACCCTTGAACCCAAAACGAGTCCCAAAAGGAAAGGTCAAACTTACCTAACTTTAAAAATTACAAAATGGACTTCCAAATCTTGGCCAGATTATTATGCTGGAGTCAATTTTTCGATCTACTTTGACCTTTGACCCCGAACTGGACCTTTGATTTTTCGAGCTAATTTGGCCACTGGCCCCAAAAATAAGCTCAGGAAGAAAGATCAAAATTACCAAGCTTTGAAAATTAAAATATGGACGTCGAAATCTGGGTTTCTGATAATGCTGATGTAAATTTTCCGCACAATTCGACTTCATCACCCCAAAAAGAGTCCCCAAAAAGGTGGTAAAAAATACTCACCTTGGAAAATGTCAATAAAACTGTATGCATTCTGTTATCAAGAGGCAGTATTAGTGATTTCTAAGGCTATTTTGACCCCTGACTCCTGACCTCAAAATAAGACCTAAGAGAGAGGGTCAAAATTATAAATTTTGGGAATCATGACCCCTGACTCCTGACCCCAAAATAAGACCCAAGAGAGAACGTAAAAATTATAAATTTTGGGAATCACAATGTGGACCTTGAAATCAGGAATTTCTTGACCTCTGGCCCCAAAATATGCTTCAGAAAAAGTGTTCAAAAATCTAAAATCTAGAGAAAAGATTCCTCAACCTAATTTAACCTTTAACCCAAAAATAAACTCCAAAAAAGGAGTTGAAAAAATCTAAAAATTGAAAAATTTCCATACGCATGTCAGAATACAACTTTTTATCGGAACACTTTCTCAAATTCACATCCAAAAAACATTTACGCTGTTATAAAGTTAATTTCCGCCAAAGAAAGCAGTAAAATACGACATTCCGCAGTGGAAAAAATAAACTCTACTTCGAATAAGAATTTCATTTCCACAAACTATTTATTCGAACGCCACGCCAGGGTGCGACGACGACGTGAGGGGGTACCCAAACACCATAATATAAAAAACGATTTAAATAAAGACTAAAAAACATAAGAAGACCCATAGAAAATACAGCTATAGCGAGAGGAAGAAGGTTGCGGAGAGAGAGGGGGTCATAGCGTACCAGCAAAAACACTAATTTAAATTTCATATAGTTTATGGGAAACGGGCGAAATTAACGACGACACCGACTATAAAGAACGCGAGCGTATAGAAAGATACCTCTATTTACTATACATACAAATGATAGGTATCCTATCAAGTCGCGAACTTTCTTCTCTCCAGTCTGCAGGTTTTTAATTGGAAAACGAACGCGCGAGCTATTCAACAGGACAAGAGCGAGTAGACGCGTTTAATATAGTTTGAGTAAAACTACGAGCACAAGGCTTCGCTTAACGCGAGCATCGCTCTCCTCGGTCTCTCTCGTTTCAGGTTGTCGATACTCAAAGAGCGAGCTTCAAACTATACGGTTGGCTCAAACTAACGACTTTGTGCTTTGAAAAGCGCACAGAACGGCTGCGGAGACGTGAAGGTAGTAGATACCTACAATCCAGACGGGATAAACGCATCAGACGAGGCGAGTCCGTCTTTGAAAGTTCTCTCTGTAGTGGTACATACTTTACAGAGATATAGAGGGTAGAACAGAGACAGAGATGACAGCCGACGCACCATCGTCGTTATTTTATCACACCTGGTTGATTCTTATTTCGTTTTCCTACTCAAAAAGGTGCTTTAAATAGAAGGCTCTGAATGAGGTGTTTTTTTACACCTCTTCAAAGATGGTACTCCGAATATGGGATCCACCAAATCGTTTTTTAATGATCGCGACGCCGACACGAGGGGAAAAAACCTCAATAAGATGCATACCCATCATTATGCTCCGCGTAAAACCGAGACAAACACGATGAAAATAATTATAGAAACTGAAAACGAATCGAGCGAGCTTTTTGAAGAAAGTTCACAAAAGATACGATCTCGTTTACATAAACACGTAACAAATACCCTACGGGACTCCATTTTAAAGTTGCGGTTAAGAGGGAACACTAATCGCATTAATTCGCTACAGCTTATTTGGCGCGAATTCGGGCTTCAAAAAAGAAGTGATCCCGATAAGGATGAAATTTCTGCACCTGTGGATAAATAAAGCGCTCGGAAGAGGTGCTTGGATGGCGGGAGGGTGGCAGGTATTACGCTTAAAACGTAGGTAATAATTGACATATTGGATACATCGCGTCGCTCGCGTTAGTTATTCATCATTTTGTGTGTAGCCTCGTATAATGTAATCGAATCTCCGAACGTGGTATACATAGACATTCATAGACATACACATACCTACGTGTTACCTATACTATATCTCGCGGATGTTGCCGCTCTGGAGCTTTATGCCTCGTGAGGTGTGAAGGGAAGAGAGAGAGGAATTTCGACGTGGTTATTGGAATTGCGGATTATGCAGGTAGGTATACGTAGCGAAGTGATACGATACGACGAACCATTGTAGTACTCAGAGAAGATGGACGTATTTCAATTTCATTTCATCAGTTACCTACGTATTTTATCAATTCACGATGTTAATAAATTATCGAGTTTTGATCAAGAATTTGATTCTTTTTTGCCACAATTTGATACTAGTTTGGTTTAATTGAAAATAAATTCTAATAAATCATCGATTTATCGATTAAATTTTCGATTTCAATAAATTCATAAGACTTTCGATTTTGATAGATTGACTACATTTTCAATATTTCAAAAAAAAATTTCGAGTCCAAAAATCGATAAGATTTTGTGTTCAAATAAATCAATTGATTTTTCGATAATTTTCGATTGGTCGATAAGATTATTGATTTCGATGAATCCAAAGAATTTTCTGTTTCGATAAATCGATATTACTAAGTCAAAAAATCAATAAGATTTTTGGGTTTGATAATTCGATTTCATTTAAGAAATCCAGTAAATTTTCGATCCATCGATATAAGATTTTCGATTCCAATAAATCGATAATATTTCGATTTTGATATCTACATCGATTAATTTTTTGATTTTGGTAAATCGATTTTTTCGATTGGCTCCGATAAACTGATCCAATTTCAATAAAATTTTCAGTTTATCGATAAGATTTTCGATTTCGATGCATTAATACGATTTTTGATTCCGACGATTAAAATTTCGATTAAATAAATTTTCAAGTCAAAAAATCGATAGATTTTCTACCCTTCTCAAAATCCAGTCAACTTTTGATGAATTGACAAAATTTCAGTTCTTGATCAGTAAATTGATTAAATTTTTGGTTTCAATAAACGTTCATGTCAATACGTTGAAAGTACGATCTTCAATTTTGATGAATCGATCGATTCTCAGATCGATTATTCGATTTCTTGAGCATCTACACATTTTTTCCAGACTTGAATGACGAATCGATCAATTTTTCGATTTCGATAAATCGATGATTTTTCGAAATTTGACGAATCGATCAATTTCTCAATTTTCGATCGATGAATTCTCTGCTCGAGTCAATTCCGTCAAAGTCAAATTTTCTTCAATCTCAATCTTCTATTACGAATGATAAATCGATATTTCGATGGTTTTCATTTTCCAGTCTGCAGTCTGCTGATCGATTTTTTCTCCTGCTTTCAATCTCTTCGTCAATTTTTTTCGTATTTTTGCTAAATTGATCACTTTTTTGATCGTGATGGATGGATGGATGAATTTATAGATAAATTTTTTTTCATTTTTTTCATGGATCACAATATCTCTCAATTTGGGTAATTTTGTCGATTTATCGACATCGAAAAAATCGACAAAGTTTCCAGATTTGGTTACGTTGACCATTTTTTGATGTACCGAGCGATGAGCAAGTAATATTGATTTTTTTATAGATACAAGAATGAAAATTCACACGTACAATACACTCAGCTTACACAACACAACGATGAATGCACTATCCCAACGTTTTCGAACCCAGCTTCATGCTTCTTAAAAACGATTAGTAGATATAGTTCGCGTAGGTGTTGATAAATTATATCGACTTTAGGGAGTAGGTATTCATTTGGCTCGAAGAAGGCAGGAAGAAAGGCTGCTGCTTGAAATTGCTGTTTTGATTTTGAGCAATCTGCGCAGTCCAAACGTATACCAGAGTAAGGATGATACCGCTGAATACAGCTCTTTTTTCATTTCATTGTACTGAATTTGTTGGATCTGCGATCAGCTCGGTACAATACTGCGTTGCGGTAATGAAACTGAGCCTCGTTAAAGACCAATTAAATATACGTGAAGATTAATGATAACGACGGGTAGTGCGGTCGACTCTTTGTACTCAGTTTACCAAAGTATAGGTATAAGACGTAGTATAGAATGAAAAGTACAGAAGACGAAATTAATCCAGAAGTTTGACTTTCCTAAGCTCTTATCGTAGATAATGATCCATAAAGAGAACGAGAGCCTACTTACTCGTATATTTCAAGGATTACCTACGTAAATTGACAGAATTTAATTTTTCTTTTTTCGAAGAAAAAAAATCGAGTCAATTTAAATTCATAAGGTTTTCTTTTTTTTGACTCCCTTTGCTTATACATTTTACAACAGTCGTAAATCTCGATACAAAATACGTATACACAAATGAAATTAATACCTATATCAACTTCAACATCCCCCTATATATTTATAGTATACTGTGATCGCGACCCACAAACGCGAAAGGAAAAGAATTGAATCGAATTGAAAAATAAAATAAAGAAAGAATCGAGCTCGGGTGTAAATACGAGATCAGTACACTAAATAGACGGGTTTCGGTAGCCGCCTGTGGCAATTATGATAATGTTCGCGGCAAGGTAACACACAGCACACACCGCCTCGGCAGTGCGGCCGACGCGGCGAGAACAGCTGGCCCAGCGATTAGGTTCTGATTGATAGAATCCTGATTCTTCTTTTCTCTCGCTGGTCTCCAGTTCTCTCTTCGTGTAGCGTACTAAGTATTAAGCGGTTTTCGGCCGGACGTGGACTCGCGGCTGTCGCATCGCGTACAACAGATACACCGTACCTACGTAGTACGTATAAATAAATTCCATTCTCGATTACCCTCTGTAGTCTGGCCATAGAGCAGCGCGTACATATACTCGGTGTTGAAATTCTCGCTTTGAAAAAGGCCTCCTTGTGTGAAGTGAATCGAAGACCGCACCTATGACAGTCGTACACAAGAGTATATACTATGAGGTACAAGATGAGCGATCTCAATAGCCAATACACGATCGTAAATCACCCAGCGCAGCGTTCGATTACGGTATAATTAATCGCCGCCTCTCGATCAGACTCCCAGGATGGCTATGCAGTAAGCATTCATGTCGAACGATATCCCACGTATACGCAGTACACTGTGCACCCTGTCCTTTCTTGCCCTCTTCCTTCCACCATTCTGGCCCGTAATGAATTGTCTACACAGCCAGTTTCGTCACATCTTTTGTAATCAGCGTTGTGAATTGAGAAGATGCGCAGGTATTTTTTCCCCTTTCGTTGCTTTTTTTCGCCCCAAACAACAATGCTAGCCTGGCTACCGTAAAATGTAGGTAGGTAGGTAGGTTTATCTTGTACGAGCCGGAGCTGGCGCAAGGCGAGAAAGGGATGAAGAGTTATCGTCTGCAGACTAACCGTTAATATGCCTCGTGTAAGTTAATTGCGATATTAGAAAGTTAATTAGTTCTCCTTTGCCAGTTCCTACCCTTTTTCGGTTGTAATGTTGTTATGTTGGCCGCCTCCGTCTGCTGTGCTGAGCGAATATTTTCGTCGTGTGCTCGAAATAATCGCCGAATAAAAGCGTAGGAATTTTTTCCAAATGCCTGTGAACGGTTGTGAAAACAAATTACGATGGAATTCACGAGTTATGCCCGTACAGCGAAGAGAAATTACTAAAAGTGGTGGCATTTTTCGACGCACAGTTGACTAATTCTATCTACATCAACACGACCGAGACAGACGTGGTCTTGGGTTTTGCGATTTTGCTTAAGAAAGGCTCTGGTGTGGTAAGGGGGTCAATTAGCCTCCGGTGGCACTTCGGCAAAATTTTTATGCCATTCGACTTGTCTTGGTAAAAGATGATTTTAGAGCGCAAGAGCGAATTTTTATCCCACCCCCTTGGGGCTGGGGCCCCAAAAAACCTGATTTT